>SJYC01002326.1:0-10793 GCA_006408675.1 Madoqua kirkii
GATCCCAAGCTCAGGGAGAAGAGAATGGCTGGGCTTCTCCAGCACATAAATTATGTTAACAGTCCTGAATGCCGAAGTGATATCACCACTGGTTGTTCCAAAGTAATAATAAAGGTTTATAATATAACTCATTTCCATGAGGATCTGATGCTGGAAAAGACTGAAGGCAGGAGGGACAAGGGGACAACAGAGGATGAGATGGTCTGATGGCATCACCAATTCAATGGACATGAATTTGAGCAAGCTCTGGGAGATGGTGAAGGACAGGGAATCCTGGCATACATGGGCTTGCAAAGAGTCTGAGCGATTGAACAACAGTAACAGTGATAAAGAACTCGCCTGCCAATGCAGGAGACATAAAGTATGCAGGTTCCATCCCTGCGTCGGGAAGATCCCCTGAAGGAGGGCATGGCAACCCATTCCAGTGTTCTTGCCTGGAGAATCCCTTGGACAGAGGAGCCTGGCAGGCTAGAGTCCATAGTGTCGCAAAGAGTCGGATACAACTGAAGCGACTTACCACCCCCCCTCCCTGCGCACCCCACGACCACCACCATCACCACCCCCACCTCCCACACACACAAGAGATAGAGGCCTTGGTAAGCAAGACCAGGCATCCAGTCCCTGTTCTGTTATTTGATAGCTGTGTGATTTGGGAAAGCGAGTCTCTCTTTCCCTGTAGCCTCTAAAAAAAAGATGTGGGTGAAATTACATGCTCTCCACTGGTTCCTGGGGCTCTCGCCTGACAATAGGTTCAGCAAGGCTGTCTGCGGGCCTAGCAGTCTTCCCTCCCCATCCCTAGGACACCTCACTCTGACGCCGGCTTGGTGTCCCCTCCAGGGGCAGCGGCGAGGGTCCCGGGGTCGCGCCGGCCTCACCGCTGCTGTCCCTCCCGCTAACGGCCGGGGCTCCACTCCATCTGGGGGGAGGTCAAGGCGGCAGTGGCCGTCTCGGTAACCAGGGCGGCCTCCAGCGCCAACGCCACCCTGCCGCGCGGAGACTTCCCGGCGCCCCGACGCTGCCGAGCTCGCGCGCTCGCACGCTCGCTGCTCCCGCCGCCCGCCCAGCCGGCCGGCCCCGCGCCGCCGCCGGAGTAGCCTCCGCTCGTTCGCCCCCGCCTGCGCACACGTCTCTGTCACCCCCGAGGCCGCACTGCTGGGAGCCCCCGCAGAACACCTGCCCTCCGCCTGCACAGGCACACACGTAAGCCCTACAGCCGAGGCGCAGCCCCAGCGAGGGAACTAAGGACCCGGGAACTAAGGACGCGGAAACTGGGACTCCCTGGCCGGTCAAGGCGCGGAGGTCGTACAGTTAAGTTGTCTTGTTGAGCCCAGAAATGTTGTAAGCATGAATACACACTGCATCCGCTCGAAGGGCGCCTCCTAGCTCTATACAGAATCTCGGAGTCAGTAGGAAGGGTCCTGGTCCTTGTGCCCCAAGAAAGCACCTCAGTCTAAGCTAGGGGGTGGGAGGAGGATAGTGGGGAAAGGAGAGGGGAGGAAGCAGTGACTTTAAAAACCTTTCCTCCTTCCCACCACACATACCTGCATAACACGGTGTATTCTGTGAGCCCGATTCAGCGCCCAGGACTGTGGGGACACGCGTGGACCGCACCCCCCCCCCCAACTTTGGTCTCGTCCCTGTTGCCACCCTGCAGCCCAGGATCAACTTCAGAAGTGGGCGGAGTGGGGAACGGAGGAAGGAAGGGTGCACTGGTACCCGTTTCCTCCAGTGGGAAATTTACCTGGCTCCGGATGCGGCCTTCCTTAAAGACTCGGCTCTCCGAGGCAGCCAGTTCCCCTCCCCCACACCCCCTGCCCTGCCCCTGACAAGGGTCTGCTTCTATTTAGAGGAGCAGAGCAGGTCTTTTATTCAGTGTGACCTGGGCGCCTGTGACAGGGCAGCCCTGTCTGACTCTCTTTCAGGCCATAGGCCAACAGAGGCCTCCAGGAATAAAGCCATGAGGGTTTAAAAATAAAGCTGGGCGTGAAGGGTATCCATTTTCTCCTTGCTAAAAAAGAGAGGCCCGGAAAACACACCAGCTAAGTAAGGAAGGCCCACAGACTGCTAAATGAACCTTCTGGAGCACAGCACAAGGACTTGCCTTCAAACAAGTGGTCCTAACCTAGATTTTTACTCTGATCTAAGTGGACTCTCAGCTAAAAGAAAGGATTTTTCCCTACTGATTCAAAGGCTGAACTAGCTCTATAATTTTATGTTGTTTTGTCCCGATGGAATAAGAACTACCTAAAGATGCAGCTGCCTTTATAAAGGAACCAGGTTCTGTGGTGAAGGTTAAGGGTGAATCTGCAGGTTTTGAAATGGAGGTCTGGCTTTGACATCTTTGGAAATTAATCAATAGACATTGAAAACACGTGGAATCTAGATATATTTATTGATAAAGTAGAAACTTGAACACTTGAGAGTGTAGCTTCATTTTCATGAGTTAGTATTTTCCCTACATGTTCCCTATTTAGTGTATTTTTAGAGTTATAAACTGAATTAGATATACCTTTCAGTTTCTGAAACTATGTCGAAAATATGTCAAAAAGAAATCCATAAACATGCATTTGCTTTATGTTCCCCAACTATTTCAATTGAGTCATCACTGAAGGCTGTGGTTCATGATTTTATGCAGGAGAGTTATTGTGAGCATTTATAAAGCCATCCTGCTTATGAGCTAAATTTATTATGTTTGCCAGGTTAATCTGTTTTCTCTAATCGGACACTTAATCATCCACTCTCCTCCCTGCATTATAGATTCATGAATGTGAACCAAGGAGGGTTGCTCAATCAGAACAAAATGATAAATTATCTTCTCATTTTTTGGGGGTATTTGTGATTAAATGCATCATGATAGAATTAAAATGAAATAAATCTTGTGATTTTACTTCTAGATCCCTGCCAGGTATAGGTAAAATGCATCCGGTTAAGAGTAAATTCAATTTGATGCCTGAATGGAATTTGTAGGAGAAACAGAGAAAGCTTTGTTGTTCAGGAGAACTCTGAATTCTCTCTTCCTTTCTACAAATTGGAGAGATACTTAATCACTTCTCAGTGGTACTCTATGGATGAACAGTGCAGAATTAAACTTTGCATCCAGAAAGAATGAGGAATTAGCGTAGGGTAGTAATAGCCAGTTTGCCTTAATCCAGAGTTGTAGTCCTGGGATGTCAAGGGCTGTACATGATATGTGATGGGACCAGGTGTTAGATTACAACCAAATAACTAATTCCCATTGTTTTTGCTGTTATATTAAGTGAAGCACCACATGAATGACACTTTAAGTTGCTGCCTAGTTAGGCTGAAAGGGTTGAAACATATTGAAATAACTATAATGGTGATACTTTTGTCATATTTGTGGTAAAATGAATAAAGTCCAGCAAAAGCCCAGTGTTAACAAGAATCATTATTTGCCTTTTTAACACATGGACTCTAAAATCAATTGGCAATGTGTGACGTTACTCCTCGAAAGGATTCTTGGTTTGGTTTGGTTTTTAATAGGAGAGGAGCTGATTTACAACGTTGTGCTGATCTCTGCTCACAGCAAAGTAACTCAGTTGTACACATATAGACTTTCTTTTTTTTTTATCCTTTTCCATTATGGTTTATCACAGGATCTTGAATATAGTTTCCTGTGCTATACCTTAAGACCTTGTTGTTTATCCGGAAGAACTCTATTTTTTAATGCATATTTTACAAGTAGCAAAGCACTTTCCTATTCTTTCTCTCATTTGAGCCTGACAAACCCATGTTTCCTCGGGTTCTGGCAGTCACTCTGAAGCCTGAGCTGTGGAGTTCCTCACTCAGGGCCTCCCCTTGGGAAGGGTCCAGATCAGGTCTCTTAGTCAAGAGCTCTTCCTCAAAGCCTAAATGTCCACTGACAGATGAACGGATAAAGAAGTTGCAGTACTTATATACAATGAAATATTACTCAGCCATAAAAAGGAATGAATTTGAGTCAATTGAACTGAGGTAGATGAACCTATAGCCTGTTATATGAAGTGAAGTAAGTCAGAAAGAGAAAACAAATATCATATATTAACGTATATACATGGAATCCAAAAAGATGGTACTCATGAACCTGTTTGTAGGTCAGGAATAGAGATGCAGACATAGAGAGTAGACTTGTTGCACAGCAAGAGAAGCAGAGAATGGGATGGATTAAGAGAGTAGCACTGAGACATATACATTACCATTTGCAAAACAGACAGCTAGTGGGACGTTGCTGTATAACACAGGGAGCTCAACTTCCTGCTCTGTGACAACCTAGGGAGGTGGGATGGGGGGCAGTGGGATGAAGGTTCAGAAGGGAGGGAATATATGTATACTTATGGCTGATTCACATTGTTACAGCAGAAACCAATAAACCGTTGTAAAGCAATTATCCTCCAATTAATAACAAATTTTAAAAAGAGCTCATCCTCTACCCAGACTCCCTCTTTTTTCAGATATTAAAAGCAATGTCTTCCTTTTAGGTGAAAAACTGCAAAAACAAAAGGCCTATACAAATACACGGTGAATGGGACTTCATGCAAAAATGGTGTTGTGATGATCTCATGACTTCACTGAGATACATGCTGAAGTGATGCAGAGGTTTTTGGCTACAAGAGCATAACAGGTAAGAGTGGAGACAAGCATATACTTCCAGTGCTGCCCCCAAAGTCAATGCTGCAAAAAATAAAAGCTTTTTTCTCTTCTTGTCTATCCAGGCAACATGTCTGCTCAGATTGCATTTTGGAATGGAGTTCTTGAGCCTCTCATTCAATAGGTTTTGTACATTCTTGGTCAATATGGTTGAAACTAGAAATCTGTTTCCATACTGAGTCCTTATGCAGTGCATATCCAGGCTATGTGATGTCTCTGCAACTCTGCTTCCCAATGGTTATGTGCATGTGAAATTACTCAGCTTGGTGTGTTAAGCTGAGCCAAGAGTCTGAGGCAGTTAAGGGGACTGAATGATCAGAAAATGAGTGGAGAAAAGAAAGATTTAATGGAGCCCAGGTCAGAGGCACAGAAACCTATCCGCATGTGGCAAGAAAGAAAGAACAGGGGCATGCCTTCTACAGAGGAGGTTGCCTGTATTCTGCCCACGAAAAGGACAATGGAAAAGCCCTGGACAGTGAGTTAGGAGTCTTTAGTTCTAATCCCAGTTCTTCTACTTGCTAGCTGTGTGACACAGGGTATGTTCCTTAAACCTGAGCCTCAGTTATACACATAGGAAATGAAAAAAGAAATGACATAGCCTTCCATGTTCACAGATTTACAAAAAGATCTTTTAATTATACAAAAAAAAAACCAAACCTGAATATAATAAAGTGTATTCAAATAATGATTGGTCAATAGATGTGACACAGGGGTGTCCTTGAAACTGACACTTATATTTCACTCTACTCAGAAAGAGAAATGGCTAAATATCTACATAATATTCCTGTTCTTACTTTCCTATTTGCTTTTTCCTGTTTTAATGTAGATCAAACTGTCTTATTTATTAATTGTAACATTTATATACTATAAATATCTGTCCCTTAAAAGTGGTACTGATAATGCAGTTAAGCCTTTATTGTCTTTTATTAGTCTAATAAAAAAAGCTCATCACTAAAAAGAGGCCACAAATGTAAATGATTTCAGGGACTTTGCCCTGAGGGGAAATCATACAAAGCATTTGGGAAAATGCAATTCTGACTCAGTCCTCTATAAAATGCTAAATTTCTGAACAAAATCTTAAAGCACGAGTGTTTACAGGACTCTTGGTGACAAGAAAAACGGTAGTAAATGTGCCTTAGCACTAAAATTCGGTATCCATGGAAACCTGTGAAGTTCTATAAGTGCAGGCACATGGCCTGTGTATTTACTGAAGGTCTGAGGCAGTGATCGGTGGGTTACTATGTTGTGAAAAGCTGACAGATTCCAGGGAGCCGCTCAGCATAGCCCCCTGCTAAACATAATTACAGAGAAATTCAGAAATCTCAGTCATTACCAATAAAAAAGATGTTTACATATTTACATTTACTTATATTTCTCAGAATACAGGAAATTAAATCAGATTTTAATTCAGAAATGTCTTGATAAACCATCAGAATTTCCCTCTCTGCACATATTTGTAGCTTCTTTAGAAACTATCTAGATTTTCCATGTGGTCATACTCAGATATTTCTTGAATGTTGGGAAAGGTCACAGTTTTTATCAAAATGATTATTCCTAGGACTTTAAATGTGTTCCTGGTTAGTGTGTATAATGGCTTTAAAAGCAATATTGGAAAGAAAGAATTATCTACAGATTTCTGAAGTGTTTATTTAACCAAGGACCAGGAACCAAGATTCTAATAAAACAAAAAAACAATAGTATTCATATACATAGAGGCGTATTCTTACAGTGCTCTATTTTTTTTAAACCCATGTATCATCTAATTTAGTACGTATCAAAGTAGTGGATATTATTATCTCCATTTTCCCTTGAATTTGCAATACCTGGATTTTTTTTCAAATATTTTTCTAGGTTTTATTGATTTAAAAATGATCTGTATTTTGGTTATGAAAGTGTGAGTCACTCAGTCGTCTGACTCCATAAAATGGAGTGACCCCATGAACTGTAGCCCACTAGGCTTCCTGTCCATGAAATTCTGGAGTGGGTTGCCATTCCTTTCTCCAGGGGACCTTCCAAACCCAGGGATCAAACCTGGGTCTCCTGCACTGCAGAGATTCTTTACTATTTGAGCCACCAGCGAAGCCCATACATTAAAACAGGTAAAATTATTAATGAGTTTTAAAAACACAAACTTACAGAAGTTTTTTAATAAAAATGTTTCTTTTCCTGTTTGGTTCTCTGAAGATATGTTGTTCGATATTCCAGCCATATTAGTGGCTCTTGGACACTTGAAATGTGGCTTGTGTCACATGTCAAAATGATAATAGCTGAATATATTCAGTTAAGTAAAATATGACCTTAATTTGACTTGTTTTTACTTTTTTAATATACTTACTAAATGCTCTAATGAAACTATCTAGAGCTTTCCAAAAAAGACTATTTTTGGTCATTTCCAGCCTCACTCAGTTTCAGAATTGACTTGCCATATGTTTCATCAGAATAAGGAGATTAGAAGCGCTGATTGTTTCCTTGACAAAGAAATCCTTTCAACTATACTTTCCTTTCTTGGTCCAGTTTCTTTTCCACTCATATGATTCTCCATGGGAAAATCTCAGTAAGTAAATCTTACTTGCTTACATCTTCTCCTTTTGGTGTTGCTTCCAGGGAGGCAATGAGACCTTTGCATACGCTATTCCCTTTTCCTGGAACACTCCTTCTCACTCCCACCCCCAATATCTGCCTGACTTATTCCCTCACTTCCTTTAGGTCTCTCAAATGTCACTTTATCCCTCTATATATAATATCACTCCATCGCTTGCCAGACCCCTTATCCTTCATAATTGTTCACCATAATTCTTAACTCTAGTTGATGTATATTTACTATTGGTTGTCTTTCCTCCTGTAAGCAAGGACATTATTTATTTTGTACATATGAACCCCCAACATAGTACAGTGCCTGGTGCATAATAAGCTTTCAACAGTTTTTGAGTGAATACTTCAGCAACTGAGTGATATCAACCCCTCTGTCAGTGTCCCTGAAATTTCTTGGCCTTCTTCTTGCTGCAAGATGGCTACAGCAGCTCCCACCATCATGTTCTTATATAACCACATATAGAAGTAAGGAGCAGTGGGGAGAGAGCCTTTTCCTCCTGCACTGCCCTCTTAACAGGGAGAAAACAGGGAGAAGATTCTTCTAGAATTTTCCAGCAGATTTCCCTTCATATTTTTTTGACTAGAACTGGGTCAGGGGTTACTTCTATTTGCAAAAGAGGCTGAGAAAGTGAGTATTTGGCTTTTCTAGACTTTTAAAGAAGGACACAGGCAGGTGAGAATCATATGACTAATGAAACCACCATGCTGATAACATTATGTGCTTCACATACTCCAGTTATATCACACAGCTGATGAGAGACTTAGTAAACCATAAGGCTTAGTAAACCAGAAGCATTCAGTGAGTGTTTTCACCCTGTAATGCCTGTTTCTTCCACCCTTCACTTCTTGAAAATGTAGCCATCTATATGACTTATCTTTCCAATTTAATTACAGTTTCATTAAATGAAAATATTTTCATATAATTATGTGGAAAAAATTACACATGTAATTCTGTTAGAGAAGGTTGGTAGAAGGGTATAACAGGGAGAGAACGGAATTGTTACGTAAAGGAAAATGACCAAAGGGACAAGCCCAGCAGAGCTGAGAAAAGGTCTTCTGTGTCAGTGGTGGGAGTTGGGAAGTAAGGACAAAAGCCAGAAGCCATATTTTCCTACTTGATATCACATTCTTATTCATGATTTGCAAAAGAATAAGACCAGGTTTTGATGTAACATTTTGGACTTATCTTTCTCTTTTTAATTAATTTACCAAAACTTGGTTCTTGGCAGGTTGATACTATAATCCAGGACAGTGTCCTTCAAGTTCCAAGGGAATCTGGAAAAGACTCAGATTTTGATGCCAGATAAGCTCTCCTTTTCATGTCTTTTATGAGCAATCAGTGGCGTAATGAATCACCTAGAGAGTGAAAGCATAATTCAGGTCTCATATGTAGGGCGATAGATGAGAAAGCAACTGTACAGAACACCAAGTGGGGAGGGAGAGAGCAAGCAAGGAAAGCCTTCTTACCTTTTCATCTGGAGCACTTTGCGTCCCATGATCTAGTTCTCTGGCACAAAAGAAAATAATGGCTCTGAATCTCAGAGCCCTAGAATCAGGTCTGAAAATGTGGACCTGAAGATTACAGATGCTAACACTCCCGGACTTTCCAGTAAGTCCTGTATAATACAATCGTAAGACACTATGTAACCCCACTGTTTTCTCTTGCAGCCTTTTAAAGAGTAAGCAGAGGGGTTTTTTTGTTTTGTTTTGTTTTATGTTTTGTAATGATAGTTATGATGACATGTGACACAGGCATTTTGAGCTATGTGATATTTGAATGCCTAGCCACTCGGATCTCTTTTTCAACAAAGCATGGATGGGAAACCGGTAAAATAAAATTAATAAAAAATGAGCACTAGCTGTGAAATCTTTTGTCAAATGTGATAGCTGGGATAAGGACCCAGGCCTGTTGCCCCCTGGTTCACATACAGTACATCTTATCAAATTGGCATGTTCTCCAGTCTATTAGAAAATGGCTTTCAGTTCTTTTTGTGGAATAATCAACAAAGAAAAGAAAAAGATACTGGATATTAAAGTTGAACACCTTGCCCTTGAGTTAACTTGATTTCCATCAAATTCTAGTGCTTGCTGTTTATGAGCCTCTGGCCGGGCTGCACTCTGAAAGGTAAGAAAGACAGATTGCCTGGAGGTGGGCTCCAGCTCTGCCTTGTGTAGCATTGTGATTGTGGCAGATTACTAAATCTCTCTGTTCCCAATTTCCCAACTTTTATGAAGATCTATCTTTTTTGGATAAATGTGAGGATTAAACAAATTAATAAATAGTAAATACTTAGAAAGTGCTGTTTGCTAAGTTGCTTCAGTTATGTCTGACTCTGTGCAACCCTATGACTGTAAACCAGACTCCTCTGTCCATGGGGTTCCAGGCAAGAATACTTGAGTGGGTTGCCATGCCCTCTTCAATACTTAGAATAGTACTGGCAAATGCTATGTAAATGTTAGCTATTATTGTCATTGTCCCTACCCAAAATGGTCACTGAGTAGACACTTGGAAGGATATAGTGGAGGTGAATTTTTGACTAAGTAGATTTAAGGACACATGGAAAACATAAATATTTTGTTTCCAAATAAAAAAAATGAATTGCAAAAGAAATTATAGCATGATATTTACTTCCATATGTCTTACTTACAAAAGACGTTACCTTACGTAAAATGGATCACAGATGCCCATATATCTCTAGCTGGGACTATTCATAAAACTTGACTGCCTGGAAAATTATGCATATTCATGTGTGTATGTAAAATTAGACATAAAACAGTGACTTCAAGTCACTGAACTACCTGGAAAATTTATCCAGAAACCAGTCATTCACCTCAGTAAACGAAACTGTTGAAATCAAGTTTTTGGCTCAGATGACTGTTTTCTTTTTTTTCTTCTCTGTCCACACTTGTCTGATTGATTGCATTAGGACCACAAAACCAGCTGAACAGGGTGGTATCTTCTGGGCTGCCTGGAACAGCTTTCCTCCCAACTTTTTTCTTTATTTAGCAGATTACTAATCTTAACTCTGCCCAGGGCTGCCTGAAGCACTGCTTCTTAATGTTAAACTTTGAACAGTGATTCTCTGTGGCTTATTGCTACAGGAAATGTCAAGAATCCTAAGACTACTGATTCGCAGTATCTGTCTTATCCTACTAAGGCTGTCCTTTTAGAGGCCAGAACCTGGGATTTTGCACATAAACTACAGAGCTGTTATATCCAAAGCAAAATGACCTGCAATGGGCGGAAGGGCACAGACATATATAAATGCGGTGGATGTCTCCTGATGGCGCTGCTGCAAAGGAGTCCTCCCATGTCTGCCTGCGGGTCTTTGCAGTAGGTACTTCAGTTCAGTTCAGTTCAGTTACTTAGTCGTGCTCGACTCTTTCTGATCCCAGGAACTGCAGCACACCAGGCCTCCCTGTCCATTGCCAACTCCCAGAGTTTGCTCAAACTCATGTCCTTTGAATCGATGATGCCATCCAGCCACGTTATCCTCTGTTGTCCCCTTTTTCTCCTGCCTTCAATCTTTCCCAGCATCAGGGTCTGTTCCAGTGAG
>SJYC01002327.1:0-35837 GCA_006408675.1 Madoqua kirkii
TGTTTGATCACTTCCAATTTGCCTTGATTCATGGACCTAACCTTCCAGGTTCCTATGCAGTATTGCTCTTTAAAACATTGAATTTTACTTCCATCACCAGTCACATCCACAACTGGGTATTGTTTTTGCTTTGGTTCCATCTCTTCTTTCTTTCTTGAATTATTTTTCCACTGATCTCCAGTAGCATATTGGTCACCTACCAACATGGGGAGTTCATCTTTCAGCGTCTTATCTTTTGCCTTTTCATACTGTTCATGGGGTTCTCAAGGCAAGAATTCTGACGTGGTTTGCCATTCCCTTCTTTAGTGGACCACATTTTGTCAGAACTCTCCACCATGACCCATCCGTCTTGGGTGGCCCTACACCACATGGCTTATAGTTTCATTGAGTTAGACAAGGCTGTGGTCCATGTGATCAGATTGGTTAGTTTTCTGTGATTGTGGCTTTCAGTCTGTCTGCCCTCTGATGGAGAAAGGTAAGAGGCTTATGAAAGCTTCCTAATGGGAGAGACTGAGGCGAAAATTGGGTCCTGTTCTGATGGGTGGGGCCATGTTCAGTAAATCTTTAATCCAATATTCTGTTGATAGATGGGGCTGTGTGTCCCTCCCTGTTATTTATCCAGAAAAACATCTATTTCTGCTTTATTGACTATGCCAAAGCCTTTGACTGTGTGGATCACAATAAACTGTGGAAACTTCTGAAAGAGATAGGAATACTAGACCACCTGACCTGCCTCTTGAAAAATCTGTATGCAGGTCAGGAAGCAACAGTTAGAACTGGACATGGAACAACAGACTGGTTCCAAATAGGAAAAGGAGTACATCAAGACTGTATATTGCCACTCTGCTTATTTAACTTATATGCAGTGTACATCATGCAAAATGCCAGGCTGGAAGAAGCACAAGCTGGAATCAAGATTGCCAGGACAAATATCAATAACCTCAGATACGCAGATGATACCGCCCTTGTGGCAGAAAGTGAAGAGGAACTAAAAAGCCTCTTGATGAAAGTGAAAGAGGAGTGTGAAAAAGTTGGCTTAAAAGTTCAACATTCAGAAAACTAAGATCATGGCATTTGGTCCCATCACTTCATGGGAAATAGATAGGAAGCAGTGGAAACAGTATCAGACTATATTTTAGAGGGCTCTCAAGTCACTGCAGATGGTGATTGCAGCCATGAAATTAAAAGATGCATACTCCTTGGGAGTAAAATTATGACCAACCTAGATAGCATATTAAAAAGAAGAGATATTACTTTGGCAACAAAGGTCTGTCTAGTCAAGGCTATGGTTTTTCCTGTGGTCATGTATAGATGTAAGAGTTGGACTGTGAAGAAAGCTGAGCCCCGAAGAATTGATGCTTTTGAAGTGTGGTGTTGGAGAAGACTCTTGAGAGTCCCTTGGACTGTAAGGAGAATCAACCAGTCCATTCTAAAGGAGATCAGTCCTGGGTGTTCATTGGAAGGACTGATGCTAAAGCTGAAACTCCAGTACTTTGGCCACCTCATGCGAAGAGTTGACTCATTAGAAAAGACTCTGATGCTCAGAGGGATTGGAGGCAGGAGGAGAAGGGGACAACAGAGGATGAGATGGCTGGATGGCATCACTGACTCGATGGACATGCGTTTGAGTAAACTCTGGGAGATGGTGATGGACATGGAGGCCTGGTGTGCTGCTATTCATGGGGTCATAAAGAGTCAGACACGACTAAGCGACTGAACTGAACTATGGTGGAGGTAATGAAGATTATGGTGACCTCCTTCAAAAGGTCCCATGTATGCACTGCTATACTCAGTGCCTGCAGCCCAGCAGCAGGCCACCACCAACCCATGCCTCCGCCAGAGACTCCTGGACCTCAGGACTATTTAAACACATCTTTAATTACTCATGTTAAAGGTAGTATGGTCTGTCATGAATATTCATGTTGACCATTGGCTATGACTCCTAAACTAGTTGGAAACAGCGCTAATGTCTCCAGAACACCTGTAAACTACTGGAGAAACAAATACATAAAAGAGTAGAAGCAAATTTAAGGGAGAAAACATACAAATCAGCTCTCCTATCCAGGAAACACCCATTGCTTTACTGGGCTACCTTTTTATGCCCGCCTAGCATCACTTTCCTGGGTTTAACCTTCATGGCAAACCAGAATTATTTCTGAGGCAGCTCTGATTATGTCACTCTCCTGATTAAACCTTTCTCTTCCACCTGTGAGATAAAGTGTAAATTCCTCAGCCCTTCACTTCCGTCTTGATGTCAGATTCCATTATACCTTTCAGACTTCATCTCTCACCTCTGTCTCTCTCTGCCACCCTTCCAGCCCCTGTCCCTACACCATATGTTTTAGCCGCAATGAACACTTAGAATTCCCTGACCATGACACCTGTCATCTTGTCTCCTCATCCATTACGCCCTTATGACTTCTGTTTCAGTGATAAAAGCACCTCATATCTCAAGGGGTAGTTTAAATATTACTACACCAAAAACAAAGCAGCCTGTTCCTCTCCTTACAATTTCTGTATAACTTTCTATGATAGTACTTGTCAGAGGTGCTTTGATCTCTTTCCCAGTTGATGGTGAACACCTCAGAATCAAAACTTTGATAGTTTTGTAGTTTATTATTCATATTTTGTTCCTAATACCTAACTCAGGACTGCAGATGTATGAATAGTGGTTAAATTAATTTTAGTGGGATGAAAATATGAAGGAGCTTGTCTTTGTTTTATGTTCTGTCTCCCTACCATCATTTGGCACTTCTCACCAGGGATTCATTTTGCTAATCACAAGTGCTAGTTCCCATTGCTCTGATACCACATCGCAGCAAAACCTCAGATGCCAATGAAAGTAAGGTGACTCTCACTACCCCTCCAGGGTAGATGAAGGATGTTCTGTGGAAGCTGCTAACACAGAATTACGACCTGATAAAAACAGCTGCCCTGTCTCACCTGCTGTCATCACTACCATTCCAGAAACTGCTTGCAAACTCGGCTTTCTGACAACTAGAAGCTGTTCAGCATCCTCCCTGCTGATTTGCTTTCTGGCGGAGCTGAAAAGGCACCAGCTTGTAGTCAGAAGGCCTGAATTCTGGTCTTGGCTCTGCAGCCTGAAATGCATATGACTTCATGTAAGACACTGAGAGCTGTGTCTCTGTTTCCTTGTATTCAAAACAAGAAAAGAATCTTTTCCCTGCTCCTACTGACCTTGCTTATGAAGTTTAGAGAATGTAAAGAATTAGAAATCCTTTTACAAAATAGTAAACTCATCAGATAGTGTATTAAAAAAGCAGAGATATTACTTTGCCAACAAAGATCCATTTAGTCAAGGCTATGATTTTTCTAGTAGTCATGTATGGATGTGAGAGTTGGACTGTGAAGAAAGCTGAGCCCCGAAGAATTGATGCTTTTGAACTGTGGTGCTGGAGAAGACTCTTGAGAGTCCCTTGGACTGCAAGGAGATCCAACCAGTCCATTCTAAAGGAGATCAGTCCTGGGTGTTCATTGGAAGGACTGATGCTGAGGCTGAAACTCCAATACTTTGGCCACCTGATGCAAAGAGTTGACTCATTGGAAAAGACTCTGATGCTGGGAGGGATTGGAGGCAGGAGGAGAAGGGGACGACAGAGGATGAGATGGTTGGATGGCATCACCGACTCAATGGACATGAGTTTGGGTCAACTCCAGGAGTTGGTGATGGACAGGGAGGCCTGGTGTGCTGTGATTCATGGGGTCGCAAAGAGTCTTACATGACTCAGCGACTGAACTGAACTGAACTGAACTGAAACTCATCAGAGGGATGGTGGTGGTAGTTGTGGTGGTTTAGCTGCCAAGTCATTCATGTTTGACTCTTGCAACGCCATAGACTATCACCCACCAGTCTGCTCTGTCAATGGGGTTTCCTAGGCAAGAATACTGGAGTGGGTTGCCATTTTCTTCTCCAAGGGATCTTCCCCACCCAGGGATCAATGCCAAGTCTCTTTCATTGCAGGCAGTCTGGTGCATTACAGGTAGGTTCTTTGCAGCTGAGCTACCAAGGCTTCCCCATCAGGGGAATAGTGGGTAGTAATACAGTATTATTTACACTTTAGCCCTGGTGGTCTGGTTTTCCACAATGGTGTTCTTTAGGAAAATCATGATGCTTTTGAACTGTGGTGCTGGAGAAGACTCTTGAGAGTCCCTTGGACTGCAAGGAGATCCAACCAGTCCATTCTAAAGGAGATCAGTCCTGGGTGTTCATTGGAAGGACTGATGCTGAGGCTGAAACTCCAATACTTTGGCCACCTGATGCAAAGAGTTGACTCATTGGAAAAGACTCTGATGCTGGGAGGGATTGGAGGCAGGAGGAGAAGGGGACGACAGAGGATGAGATGGTTGGATGGCATCACCGACTCAATGGACATGAGTTTGGGTCAACTCCAGGAGTTGGTGATGGACAGGGAGGCCTGGTGTGCTGTGATTCATGGGGTCGCAAAGAGTCTTACATGACTCAGCGACTGAACTGAACTGAACTGAACTGAAACTCATCAGAGGGATGGTGGTGGTAGTTGTGGTGGTTTAGCTGCCAAGTCATTCATGTTTGACTCTTGCAACGCCATAGACTATCACCCACCAGTCTGCTCTGTCAATGGGGTTTCCTAGGCAAGAATACTGGAGTGGGTTGCCATTTTCTTCTCCAAGGGATCTTCCCCACCCAGGGATCAATGCCAAGTCTCTTTCATTGCAGGCAGTCTGGTGCATTACAGGTAGGTTCTTTGCAGCTGAGCTACCAAGGCTTCCCCATCAGGGGAATAGTGGGTAGTAATACAGTATTATTTACACTTTAGCCCTGGTGGTCTGGTTTTCCACAATGGTGTTCTTTAGGAAAATCAAATTAAATGCAGTGTCTAAAATATAGGAATTTCTACAAGGTCAAACTGAATACAATGCCTGATAAGATAGCCAACAATTTCTTTATCCATCCACCTGTTGATGGATGTTTGGGTTGTTTCCAGTTGGGGCTATTACAAATAAAGCTTCTGTGAACATTCATGTATAAGTCTTCATGTATACTTTCTTTTTTCTTAGGTAAATAACTAGGAGTGGAATGACTGGATGATTTATTAAGTGTAGGGACATGATTTTTTAAATGACTGTACAGAGGTCCTTTATTCAGCTGTTCATAATTTTAAAGCAATATTCCATTGTTGAAAATTTAGACCTTTTGGATTTTTCACTGTTGTAGCAAGTAATATATGATTTTTTGGTTGAAAAATGTGGTTATAGACATTCAACTTGAGGGGAAAAAAAAACCACCTAAAGTATTGAGTAAGGAGGCATTGTGAAGGAAACCTGGAGATGAAGAGTATGCTGTTAGATAATTCTGGGTTTTTCAGTGATTGCAAAGCAAGCATTTTGTGCTGTTTACTGGGAAGCAAAGTGGCATGAGACTTTAAATGAACCAAAATTTGAATTTAAAGTTTATTTCATTGTTTTGTTGTCAAGTTTATGGAACCATGATTTCATCATAATATTCCTTATGAGGCAACTGCAATAAACTTAGGTGTAGTCTTTTGTTTCTGAAAGCTATAATTACCCATCTGGTATACTTTTAACATTGTGTTAAATTTAAAAAAAAACTTAAAACATATAAATAAATAAATACAATGCCTGAGATGTATTCTGTGATCCAGGTAAAAGACCAACCTCTACCACCATAACCCGAGACCTTTGCTAGGTGGTCTCCATTCAAAGTACATTAGCCAGTTGTCACCAGAAGCACCATTTACATGTAAGACCACATGTGCAGACTCAGTTTAGCCACAGGAGACTAGAGACCAAAGAAATGCCACATCCTAAAAATACCTGTGCACCCATCAGAGAGGTGACTGGCTAATCTGTGTGGATATTTCTGATGCTATTCCTTGAGTAATGAGGTGGTTCTATGTCATTAGACACAGAATAGGACATAAAGTCTTATTCTGCTTAGAACAGGACTATAAATCTATTTTGATTAGAGTCATGAAAAGTCATGTGGGTAAGTGATAAGGAAAGTTGCTGTAGAGAATTGCTAACAGAATGGCTAATAGAATTCTCTGGGGAGAGTAGCTAATAGTGTGATCAGCGTATACCAGGCACAATCCTCTGGCCTTGTCCTGCATTCTCTTAACCCACAGTCCTTTGAGACAGGGTTCCCTGACAGTCCTATTTTATGAAGAAAATGAAGTCATATACTCAGAGAGTGCAGTGCAAGGATTCAAACCCATTCTATAGCCTGGATGCTTAACTCTCAGTCGGGTCCTGGTGTGTGTGAGGTCCACGAGCAGCTAGAATTTCCATGAGGATCATTGAGAGTTGTTTGGGTGGAAGTGTCAGGTGTTCATTTGCTCTGTATGGTTTCTGTGTACAGTCAACTTCAATAAACTGAGATGAGAGGAAGCACCTGGATGCTTATTTTTTTTAGATTGCTGTCCAATGGCTGTTTACCTATCCAAAAATTTCTCTACTTCTTGTTCAATAAAGAATCCCACTTTTATATGAACTGGCAATAGGCCCATGTACAATTTACAATTATCAGACTTCTCTAATGCATGTATAGTGATGTTCTGAGCAGGGAGATGGTAATGGAAGGATTACTATGGAGTAATTTTGTGATTTTTCCACAAAAGGGAGTTAACTCAGCTAGGAGGTGCACCCTTCTTTCATCCTGCTTCTTCCTTTCTGTTGCATGAGCTACAGACATGACGAGCTCTCCAGTAGCTCTGTTGGACCATGAACGCCTTCAAGGTGAAAGCCAAAGGCAGAGAGAAAGAAGGAGTCTGACTTTCTAATTATTCATGTCAATACTGAAGAGCCTATTCTACCTCCTTTTCTACTAGAAGACTAAACCCTGAGTGCTTCCTGTTATGTTGGTTGTCCTTTCATACAAAATCAGAAGTAATCCTAACTGTTAAAGACTACTTGGAAACTTTCTGGCTTTGTCTCTGTCTCATAGATATAACACTCTAGATTAACACTCCAACTATGCCAAGACATTGTATAATTAGTTCCTTTCCCTTTGTTGGTTTTTAATAAAATTCAGAAAAAGATGTTTTAGGTAGAAAAAAACTGAATTTATTGATTAAAATGAAATCTGTAGGTTCACTTCTTTTCCTAACTCTAATTAAAATAAACCAGCCAAGAGATATTGGATTTGAATCCAACATAGAGGAACCATCTTTCCTCTTCAGTGCTCCAGAAGACAGGCACACGGTGGGAGGTTTGTCCTTCCTTAGACTGTAAATCAAATATATTTTCTATACTATTGTGATAAATCTTCTAAATCACCCACATTGAGCCTGGTTGCGTGAATTGATTACTGCAGGCCTAAAGTCCAGCTGGAATTTGTCAGGGTCTAGGATAAATCACAAAATTTATAAAACCTAAGGCATTTCAGCACATTGTGAAATGTATCTATTGAAAGTGCTCTGAGGAGACCAACTTCCTGTGTCCAATGACCCCAGTGACCCCAGTGACAATTGTGAAAATTATATTTTAAAAAGTAAATCTCCTAGAAATGGTCCTAAGGGCAGACATTGTTTCTTTCCACAAATTCCAATTCTGTTTTTAAATTCTTAAATTATATTCACCTTTTGTCTATTACATTTCCACCCTTTGACTTGAATGCAAGAATCTTTGAGCCTAATGAATGTACTTCAACAAGTAAAATGCTTAGCAAGGTGAGTAGCCATAGTAAGAAAATAACCCCAAACTAACAGCTCCCATCATCACCAGAACCACCGTCGTCACTACCTCCACCACCAGGGTGCTTAACTTCTCCTCTGTGCTCCTCTTCTGCTTGGTCTCTCCTATGTTTTACCTGAATTTATCTTAAATTGTTCCACAGTGTGGAGCAAAAGTACTTTGCTCTGTCTTATTTGATCGTAACTCCCTCCTTCGCTCTTCTGTTTCTCCAAAACAAAATGAAACCTTAATTGAAAGTTTCTGTGATGCAAGTGTGCTAAGTTGCTTCTGTCATATCTGACTCTTTGCGAATCTATGGACTATAGCCCACCAGGCTCCTCTGTCCATGGGATTCTTTGGCAAGAATTCCAGAGTGGGTTGCCATGCCCTCTTCCAGGGGACTTTCCTGACTGAGGGATCAAAGCTGTATCTCTTGCATTGTCTCCTGTATTGCAGACAGATTCTTTACTGCTGAGCCACTGGGGAATCCCAAAAGTTCCTGTTAAAAAAAGTTGAAACATGATTTTGCTGTACTTAACTACCACTGAACCCCAACTCAGGCATTTGAATCATTATTTTCTATTTTTGTAATGATTAAGTGTTGACTGACTTCACATTAAATTAATCATTAAAGCAAAGCTCATTAAAGTGCAGATATAAAAAGTTTTGATTGCTTTTGAACAGTAGGAAAAATTAAATTTATTCATTTCAATATTCAAAAGAGAAAGTAGTATGAAAATACATGTGAAGAAAGTCAAACAACCTTAATGCACCAAAATAAATGCTTCTATTCTATAAATATTGACATCTTTTACAAGGAGGTGAACAGGAAAGCATTCAGTTGTCAAGAAGAGCAGATGTTGCATTTTTCTAAACTTGAGTAGTTTTCCAGTGGAAATTTCAGTGGAAATGGAAGAATATTCTATTTGTTCTTGTGGCAGAGGTAAAGGAGATGAGACTATGGTCACATTTTAGGAACAAATCAGAGAGAACTGGAGAATCTGAAAAACATTAAAAATGAGAGAGTTGTACCAGGAGCAGGAGTTTAGAATCATGGATAATACGCAAACCCCAGTAATCATTTGCAGGACTTTTTGATGTTGAGATTGTACACAATTTTTTTTTTCTTTTTGGAAGGATGTAGGGAATAATAATAATAATAGCAACAACAATAACAGCAACAACAAAATAAGAACTACAACTAACACTGAATGTTTAACATGTGGGTATAATCTTCTAAGTTCTTTTCAAATATAGCATCACAGCAGTTCTGTGAAGATGTATAATTAAGCCTCTTTCTTAGATGAGTAAACTGTGCACCTACAAAAGTTGGGAGACAATCCTCTGTGAGTCTCTCATGTTTTTGTACAACTTGTGAGCAGGGCATTGGTGAGTTTTTTCCAGACTATCTATTCAGAAATGTGTGTATAGCAAACAGACTGGGAAAATAGAGATAACATCTCCCTCAGGTGCAAAGGGCAAGTCTGTTAATTGTCCTGTGTAATAAAGATAAATTTTTCAGGACAAAGTTCAGGCAGGCTTACTGCCCATTGTAAAAGATTCAGGTTCCCTACACTTGAGGTTTCTCTCTTGTGGACACAATCCATGGCATGTGTAGGCATCTCTTGCTCTCTTCCTATCATCCTATAAGAACTGGGGCTGAGGGGACTGGCACAGATGCTGGCACTCTAGCCACTGCTGTTGCCATGAGTAATCAAGTTCTTTGTCTCTAACTCAGAAGTCTCGTTTCTTCTTCTAGTATCCATGAAACTGTAACAGGGCTTGTTGGATGACAAGTGGGGAAACATCTCAGACTCTTTACAGTTGTGATAAGTTGTTATCTAAGGCCGCCATGCTAAAAAGTTGTAGAGCCAGGAACTGGACCAGCACAGATAGTTCCACTTCCTAGCACATGCTCTCCCCCATCACATAAAATTCAGTTCAGTTCAGTCAGTCAGTTGTGTCCAACTCTTTGTGACCCTATGGACTGGAGCATGCCAGGCCTCCCTGTCCATCACCAACTTCTGGAGCCTACTCAAACTCATGTCCACCAAGTCAGTGATGCCATCCAACCATCTCATCCACTGTTGTCCCCTTCTCCTCCTGCCTTCAGTTTTTTCCAGCATCAGGGTCTTTTAATGTGTCAGTTCTTCCCATCAGGTGGTCAAAGTGTTGGAGTTTCAGCTTCAGTATCAGTCCTTCCAGTGAATATTGAGGACTGATTTCCTTTAGATTTGAATGGTTGGATCTCCTTGTAGTCCAAGGGACTCTCAACAGTCTTCTCCAACATTCCAGTTCAAAAGCATCAATTCTTCAGCGCTCAGTTTTCTTTATAGTCCAACTCGCACATCCATACATGACCACTGGAAAAGCCATAGCTTTGACTAGATGGACCTTTGTTGGTAAAGTAACATCTGTCCTTTTTAATATGCTATTTAGGCTAATCATAGTTTTTCTTCCAAGGAGCAAACGTCTTTTAATTTAATGGCTGTAGTCACTATCTGCAGTGATTTTGGTACCTGCAAAAAATAAAGTCTCTCACTGTTTCCATTATTTCCCCCTGTATTTGCCAAGAAGTGACAGGACCGGATGCCATAATCTTTGTTTTTTGAATTTTGAGTTATTAAGTCAACTTTTTCACTCTCCTCTTTCACTTTCATCAAGAGGCTCTTTAGTTCTTCTCTGCTTTCTGCCATAAGGGTGGTGTCATCTGTGTATCTGAGGTTATTGATATTTCTCCTGGCAATCTTGATTCCAGCCTGTGCTTCTTCCAGCCCAGCATTTTGCATGATGTACTCTGCATATAAATTAAATAAGCAAGGTGACAATGTACAGCCTTGACATACTCCTTTTCCTGTTTGGAACCTGTCTGTTGTTCCATGTGCAGTTCTAACTGTTGCTTCCTGACCTGCATACAGATTTCTCAAGAGGCAGGCCAGATGATCTGGTATTTCGATCTCTAGAAGAATTTTCCCCAGTTTTTGGTGGTCCACACAGTCAAAGGCTTTGGCATAGTCAATAAAGCAGAAGTAGATGTTTTTCTGGAACTCTCTTGCTTTTTCAATGATCAACGGATGTTGCCAATGTGATCTCTGGTTCCTCTGCCTTTTCTAAATCCAGCTTGAACATCTGGAAGTTCACAGTTCATGTATTGCTGAAGCTTGGCTTAGAGAATTTAGAGCATTACTTTGCTAGCATGTGAGATAAGTGCAATTGTACAGTAGTTTGAGCATTCTTTGGCATTGGCTTTCTTTGGGATTGGAATGAAAACTGATCATTTCCAGTTTTGTGGCCACTGCTAAGTTTTCCAGATTTGCTGGCATATTGAGTGCAGTACTACAGCACCATCTTTTAGGATTTAAAATGGCTCAACTAGAATTCCATCATATCCGCTGGCTTTGTTCGTAGTGATGCTTACTAAGACCTGCTTGACTTCACATTTCATGATGTCTGGCTCTAGGTGAGTGATCACACCATCGTGGTTATGTGAGTCATGGAGACCTTTTTTGTATAGTTCTGTGTATTCTTGACACTTCTTCTTAATATCTTCTCCTTCCGTTAGGTCCATATCATTTCTGTCCTTTATTGTACTCATCTTTGCATGGAATGTTCCCTGGTATCTTGTGAGCACCAGGACCCAGGAGAAAGAAGCAGTGACCCCACAAGAAACTGACCCAGAAATGCCCATGAGTGTCCAGGCATCTCTGGCAGAGGTGTGCGTCAGTGGTGGCCTGCTACAGGGTTGGGGGCACTGAGGTCAGCAGTCCATGCATCGGACCTTTTGAAGGAGGTTGCCATTATCTTCATTACCTTCACCATAGTTTGGCCTCAGCTCAAGCAACAGGGAGAGAACACAGCCCTGCCCATCAACAGAAAATTGGAATAATGATTTACTGAACATGGCCCTGTACATCAGAACAAGACTCAGTTTCCGCCTCAGTCAGTCTCTACCATCAGGAATCTTCCATAAGCCTCTTATCCTTATCCACCAGTGGGCAGACAGAATGAAAACCACAATCATAGAAAACCAACCAAACTGATCACATGGACCATAGCCTTGTCTACCCCATCACATTAAAAGACTCTAAGTAACATAATGCAACTGAAAAATACCTTAATCTAGTACATTGAATTATTTTATATTTTGTATTTACTATGATCTACAGAATGTACTTTGCTTTTAATTATTTAATTTGTTTTTCTTCTAATTACAAAAAAAAAGACTCCAAGTGGTCAGAAGACATGAAGATAATATTCAAATATGTGTTACATTATATAAAAGTTAATAAAATATGTATGTATCCTTAATAAATCAGTCCAGCTATATTTGATATAAGCTGACTCCACTCAATTTTGGGGTAAAAAAGAATCCAAAATCATTGCCATAATTTGATATCAAGCAGAAATGCTCTCCATCCTGACCTAATGGTTATAAACCTCCCATTCTCTACTTTCATAATTATTTAAAGATGTAATTTAAAATACTCTATTGTGCATGAAGCTCCTCCAATTCCCTCAGTAAAAGCTAATGCTACATTTCTCTGAAATCAGGAACATTTTGCATCTCTCTCTACATCAACACAGTAGAGTGATTAAAAACATGGACTGTGGAGCCAGACTGCCTCAGTTCTAATATTGATCCTGCCACTTCTAAGCTATATGAAGGTGAAGGTGAAGTTGCTCAGTCGTGTCCGACTCTTTGCGACCCCATGGACTGTAACCTACTAGGCTTCTCTGTCCATGGGATTCTCCAGGCAAGAATACTGGAGTAGATTGCCATTTCCTTCTCCAGTGGATCTTCCCAACCCAGGTACCGAACCTGGGTCTCCTGCATTGGAGGCAGATGGTTTAACCTCTGAGCCGCCAGGGAAGCAATACAAAATAATTATGTAATTATGTATATATGTATATATGTATATATATATATATGTATATGTGTAATTATGTAATTATGTAAGCTATATAACCTTGGGCAATTATTTTAAGCTCATTTGGGCTTAGTTTCCTCACTTCTAAAATGGGAATAATATTTTTGACAGCATCTCTAGGTACAGTTATGATAAAGCAAATGAATCTGTGTAACTACATCCCCATAGCTTAAGAAAAAACTCACACATTTCCTATGAAGACTTCTGTATTGGCTTTGCAGCCTACAACATGAAAGCCTTGTGCTACAAGATTTAATGAGTTTATCCTTTTAAAGCACTCTGAATACTACCTGATACATCATTAAGTTCTCAATAAATAACCACTGTCATTATCCATTTCTTGTTGCTGTTTAGTTGCTCAGTTGTGTTTGACTCTTTGTGATCCCATGGAGTGTAGCCCACCAGGTTTCTCTGTCCATGGGATTTCCCAGGCAAGAATACTGGAGTGAGTTGCCATTTCCCGGGAGGCCCTCACCCATCTCTTATGTCTCTTTTAAATTCTCTCTGACTTAATGGCTACGTAAGTGTGTTAGCTGAGAGTCTCAGGCTTCTGCAGTTGGTAAGCATAGTTCCATCTATACTACCATCTATTCTATTCTGACGTGATCTATTGATCAGATTGATGACTGACCCTCTGCTTGATTATTTTAAAAATGCAACAGTAAATCAGTTTCTTCTCAATTATCCTCAAGGCTATTGTCATGTTTCTTTCATCAAGTTCTGTTTAGAAATCATCCCCTCAGTCAGTCTGAGCCCCACTGTTCCTCAGAGGTGTTACTTGGATTTGAAACTCTGTCCCCACCAATGCCACGGCCATCACAGGAGACCCAGTGGTGCTGGGAAGCTGCCATGTCCATTGCTGATGGATGGGGAACAGCTGACCTAAGAGATCCCTGCCATCACCCTTGTAAGTTGAAAAGGACGGCACACCTTCTGTGTGCTATGCGGGTGAAAAAGAGCACCTTAGCCCAGTGGCTCCCACACTTTGAGTGCTGCAGACTTCCGGGAAGGGACAACGGGCGCGCGTGCATGTGTGTGCTGTGTAAAGCCAGCAAAGTGGCTCAAGATGAGTTTCCTCACCACCACACTGTCTCCAGGACAGATAGTCTTCTCTGGCTCCCTTCCTGAGTCTGGTTCCCGCTGACACACTCGCTTTCCCTTTATGATACATTTTTTTCCAGGGGTGCATTTTGTCTTATTCCATATATAAGTCTGAATGGAAATGATAGGTGGAGTTCAAGGTTTTTTCCAAAGAGGCTACCAGCCTCTCTGTAAATCAGTATATATGTGGATATAGAAAGATACTTTTTATGACTGAAATTAAAAAGATTTACTATACCAAATATTGTCAAGGACATGGAGCAACTAGAACTCTCATACGTTGCTGGTAAGAATGCAAAATGGTGCAACCATTATGGAAGACTGTTTGGCAGCTTCCTCAGAAGTTAAGCATTCATAGATCACGTGACACTGCTGTTCCATTCCCTGATATTTACTCAAGGTATGTCTGCATAAACAAAGACTTGCACATGAATATTTATAGCTTTATTTGTAGCAGTCAGAAATTGGAAGCAACTCAAACTTCCAATGATAGATAAATGGATAAACAAATTGTGATATATACATATATATATATTCACCAAATAAAATACATATACATATAATATTTATTTATATTATAAATATATTTATAGATAATATTTATACTATCTATATGTATTATATAAGTATTTGTACTATATATTTATTTTTATGTATTTATACATTTACTCAGGTTGGATCCCTGGCTTGGGAAGATCCCTTGGAGGAGGCCATGGCAACCCACTCCAGTGTTCTTGCCTGGAGAATCCCATGAACAAAGGAGCTTGCCAGGATCAGTCCATAGGGTCCCATGCATTTACATATTAATAAATAAAAATAAATATATAGAACAAATACTTATATATAGATAGTATAAATATTATCTATAAATAAAATATATTTATAATATAAATATTATATTTATATATGTAAATATTTTCTTGCATATCATATATATGTATCATATATAAATATATATCCATATATTCATAAATATATATTCATGTCATATCATATTCATATCATATATAAGTATATATTTCTATATATTCAGTGGAATATTACTTAGCAATAAAAAGAAGCAAACTGTTGATACACACAACAGTGTAGATGGATCTCAAGATAATTATGCTGTGACAAAAGCTAAACAAAAGAGACTTTGATATCCCATTTACATAAATTATAGAGACTGCACCTAATTTATAATGACAGAGAGCACTCCTTGTTTTCTTGGGGGCTGGGTTATAATGTCAAGAACGAGTGAGAGAAGGGGATTATGAAGGACACTAGCGAACTACAGTGTTGTGCATGTGTTATCATTTTGACTTGACTTTCATGGATGTTTACATTTGTGAAACATATTAAATTGTTCCCTTTAAATGTATGAGGTTTATTGTATGTCAATCATACCTCAATAAAAGCTACTTTTAAACATGGATATATAGAGAAGTTGTGTTAGATAACCTTTTCCTCCAGAAACATCTTGCTTTCCTATACTCCTACAGAATAAAAATACTCTGCTGAAAATCCATTTCTTAGTGTTTTTTAGGTAACCAGAAATTAGCTAATTCAGGGCAGACTTGGACTTACTCACCTTTGGGTTCTTCATGAACGACCTTAGCACAGTATCTTGCCTACATCACAGACACTAAATATTTACATATGAAATGAGTAAAGAATGAGTTAACTAATTGAATAATTGATTATCAGCTTTAACCATCTTCACATAATTATTGTTTATATGCAGGTCTACAATTGATAACTTTCATTTGTCTAGGATAAATGCCTTTTTTGGACAAGCCAATATTTCTCACTCCAGACTCTTAGGCAGCAAATCTTTGTTGAGGAAGATGTATGAGTACAAAGGAAGCAATTCATAAAAGAACCCAAGGAGCACTATTTTTCCTCCTTAAATAGAGCATTGAACTTGCCTCTTCGATGTCTTTTCAGCAGAGTTAAAATTTAGAATTGTAGTTGAAGACCTACTGGATTCAGCTGACAAAATGTCTATCAAACATTCAGGAACCTCACTGTAAATAGAAAAATACTTAGAAATAAGAGGAAAGCTCTGAACCAATCCTGAGCCTGACATTTCTCTAGCTGTTTGAAACTGGTTAAATCACTTCATCATTCTTGGGCTTATTTCTCAGTAATCAAAATAAGGGGATGAAGCAAAAATCACTCATGAAATTTTCCTGTCTCAACATTCTGTGATCTTGTGATTTTCAAGAAGAATCTATTTAGGTTGGACGAGGGTTTAAATAAACTGTTTTGAGGAGGGAACGAAATGAGGTAGGCAGTTGAGGGATTAGGTAGAAAAGCAAAGGGTTAAATCTGCAAAGAATATTCACAAAATTCTTGTACATGGTTGGAAATATTAAGAGTCAGTTCTTTGCCACTGAACTTTCTACTTGGAGTATACCTCGCATATCATATCATATTATAATTCCTCTTCTAGGAAAAACATAATAGTTTTAGTTTTGTGTCCCTTATGGATAAATTGTGTAATGAGAAAACATGGTGTTTTCTTCTAAAGGAAGCATGAGCTGAGCTACTCAGTTGGCAACTTTTCTGTGCCTGTTTCATATCCAGGGACAACAGGCAAAGATTTGGCATAATCTATGTTCCATCACTGTCAGAGACTGGAATTGCATTTTCTGCCCCTGCTTCTGCTTGGCAAGAGTCCTTTTTGTGCCGATGCCTAATGGGATGCAGTCTCCAGAAGAGTGATTGATTGCCAGGTGCAGGCATGATTAAGCCAGTGCAACTGTGGGCCACCCCATCCCCACAGTGGAGGAAGAAAAGCATGCATTTTCTATGAGAACACTGTCTCTTTCTTTGGCTCTGCAGCTCAAGACAGAAATACCTAGAGTTAAAAAGAAGTAATAATAACCTATGTATATACTGAGCAAGCTGGGCTCCTTCATAGAAAGAGAAAGTGGGTAAAACAAGTTACTATCGGGACTTAGGGGCGATTTTTAATTATAAGATAAAAGTATAACGCTTGTTTTAAAAGACTGATGTACTAGTGATATCTTCACCGTGCTGTGCTTATTTAGCCAAATAAACGTGATGTGCGTATAACACGGTCATATCTCAACCATTTGCTCTGCCTTAAAACCTCTCTGTCTGGGGGAAAACATTAAATAAAAAACAAACCCATCTCTGAAAGTTTTGAAAAACATTCAAGGTTTGCTAAAGATTTGAAGAAGAGAAGAAGGAAAATTGAATGAGTAAATATAGAGCATAACTTCCTAAAATCTTCTTTATCTATCTGCTCCCCAAAGCTTCACTTGCCTTCCTCCCAAAATGAGACAGCCCAAAGTCTCATCTTATCACCTCTAAGGCCAGAATATCTTGGAGATATGTGTTTCTTTCTCTCTCTTCTGTTTATGGCATCTTGAGTTTGGGAATATAGACAAGAAGTTTCTGCCACTGAACACTTAGCCCACCACCCAAGGGCCGTCCTGGACAGAGCAACCAAATGAAAGTTTCTTTTCTGGATAAGGAGGTAAGGCCAACTAGGAGGCAGTGGTTCATGGCAAGGAAGGGGTACTGAGGGATGGGTCTTATGAAGAACACTTATTCTATAGAGGAGAATATTCTTAATAAACCTTGGACTTTGCTTCTCGGATGAACTCCCCAGTCTATAGTTTTCTATGGTCCATATCTCTATCTTCTGAGAAGATGGAGGCTCAAAGATTTTTGCAGTCAAGAATTTTTAAGGCCAAGCTTACCCTATAGTTTTTGTTTTGTTTTTAGCAATGTGTTTCCTCTAAAAGGGCTTCCCTCGTGGCTCAGCTGGTGAAGAATCTGCCTGCAATGTGAGTTTGATCCCTGGGTTGGGAAGATCCCCTGGAGAAGGGAACGGCTACCCACTCCAATATTCTGGCCTGGAGAATTCCAAGAACTGTATAGTCCACGGGTGGCAAAGAGTCGGTCACAACTGAGCAACTGTCACTTTCACTTCCTTCAAAAGCGCTAGGCTTCTGATCTGGGTGTGCCCTGTCAATTCCCTCAATGACCAATGACCATCCCCAAAATTCCTTCCTGGACTTTGTGCTCCAGCTGGCAGTATACCTTTATTTTTTTAACCTATGCTGAATTCTCTCAAACTAATAGCATTCTTAATCTGATCTGTGCTATAGGACTGAGTTTCTTCATTAAATTGGTAAGATTTTACAGACCTTCTCAAAGGCTCAAAGCCTTTATATTTCTTCCAGTTTGGAATCCAGAAGCAGTGAACTTTTCACACCTAAATTTCTACATCTCTATCAACTTTTATTTCTACTTTCAAACCAGCCAATTCTTGTACAGGTTCACTTCTTCTTTATAATACCTCGCTAAATGCACTAAAATACACAATGGATGTGAAAACATTCTTGCTTTTTCTAACCCATTCCTCTAGAACTAAAAATGTAGAAGACACTTGTTCTAGCTTCCAGGTCAAGGGAAGTGAAAATATTACCTGTCATTTTGCCACTGTGAGGTCAAGTGGGCCTTAGAAAGTGTCACTACGAACAAAGCTAGTGGAGGTGATGGAATTCCAGTTGAGCTGTTTCAAATCCTGAAAGATGATGCTGTGAAAGTGTTGCACTCAATATGCCAGCAAATTTGGAAAACTCAGCAGTGGCCACAGGACTGGAAAAGGTCAGTTTTCATTCCAATCCCAAAGCAAGGCAATACCAAAGAATGCTCAAACTACCATACAATTGCACTTATCTCACATGCTAGTAAAGTAATGCTCAAAATTCTCCAAGCCAGGCTTCAGCAATACGTGAACCGTGACTCCCTGATGTTCAAGCTGGTTTTAAAAAAGGCAGAGGAACCAGAGATCAAATTGCCAACATCCGCTGGATCATGGAAAAAGCAAGAGAGTTCCAGAAAAACATCTACTTCTGCTTT
This sequence comes from Madoqua kirkii, assembly GCA_006408675.1. NCBI lineage: Eukaryota > Metazoa > Chordata > Mammalia > Artiodactyla > Bovidae > Madoqua > Madoqua kirkii. Next base: position 18,606 of record SJYC01002327.1, read on the forward strand.
ATTGACTATGCCAAAGCCTTTGACTGTGTGGACCACAACAAACTGTGGAAAATTCTGAAAGAGATGGGAATACCAGACCACCTGACCTGCCTCTTGAGAAACCTGTATGCAGGTCAGGAAGCAACAGTTAGAACCGGACATGGAACAACAGACTGGTTCCAAATAGGAAAAGGAGTACGTCAAGGCTGTATACTGTCACCCTGTTTATTTAACTTATATGCAGAGTACATCATGAGAAATGCTGGACTAGAAGAAACACAAGCTGGAATCAAGATCGCTGGAAGAAATATCAGTAACCTCAGATATGCAGATGACACCACCCTTATGGCAAAAAGTGAAGAAGAACTAAAGAGTCTCTTGATGAAAGTGAAAGAGGAAAGCGAAAAAGTTGGTTTAAAGCTCAACATTCAGAAAACAAAGATCATGGCATCCGGTCCCATCACTTCATGGGAAATAGATGGAGAAACATTGGAAATAGTGTCAGACTTTATAGTTTTGGGCTCCAAAATCACTGCAGATGGTGACTGCAGCCATGAAATTAAAAGATGCTTAATCCTTGGAAGAAAAGTTATGACCAACCTAGATGGTATATTCAAAAGCAGAGACATTACTTTGCCAACTAAGGTCCGTCTAGTCAAGGTATGGTTTTTCCTGTGGTCATGTATGGATGTGAGAGTTGGACTGTGAAGAAGGCTGAGTGTCAAAGAATTGATGCTTTTGGAGGAGACTCTTGAGAGTCCCTTGGATTGCAAGGAGATCCAACCAGTCCATTGTAAAGGAAATCAGCCCTGGGATTTCTTGGAAGGAATGATACTAAAGCTGAAACTACAGTACTCTGGCCACCTCATGCGAAGAATTGACTCATTGGAAAAGACTCTGATGCTGGGGAGGATTGGGGGCAGGAGGAGAAGGGGACAACAGAGGATGAGATGGCTGGATGGCATCACTGACTCGATGAACGTGAGTCTGAGTGAACTCCAGGAGATGGTGATGGACAGGGAGGCCTGGCGTGCTGCAATTCATGGGGTTGTGAAGAGTCGGACACAACTGAGCAACTGAACTGAACTGAACTGAATATGATGTATCTGTTTCCTCCCCAGCAGATGCTTGACCACTAAGTCAAATCTAAATATTTTAGTGTTCTGTTATAACAAAGTCCCACTTATGGGATTATTTTCTGATTGATATTGGAGAAATAATCCAATAATCTAATCCTGCCAACAATAATTCAATCCTTCTGTGTAGGAGAGAGGGAACATGATCTACTATTGGGAGAACATTAAAATATTTATATGCACAAAAGGTAGAAATGTGACTACAAAGTATGAGCAGAGTTTCAGTCAAATTTATGCAGCAAAATGATGGGAAAAAGCAACTAAAGCTTTTTTATCTTCTTGAGAGACAAAAGGGCTGAAGCTTGTGACAGTCTCAGTTCATCTCATGAGGGGCCCTAAGCTAAGGTTATGTGGTTCATGGCTTTGGAGATATCTCTATATTATAAAAACTGTAGCCTGGGCTTAATTCCTATGGAGATTTGTCTTTATTCCAAAGGTTAGAGCAAAACCTCAGATTCAGTGCATCTCAAAAAACAAAAAAATACTAAGAGAAGAAAGGGAGAAATGATCTCTTTGCCCTTTGTACATAGAGAAAATAACGTTCATTTATCCTTACAGTAGAGTCATGATATTGAATTGATGTAACATAACAATGGCTCAAAAACTCTGGGTTTTGTTCACATTAATAGTCCAAGGTAGATGTTCCTGGTCTGCAATTCAGACCGTAAAGTCATTCAGGGACTCATGCTGGCAATGCATCTGCCGTCTTTAACTTGCGATTTACAAGATCGGCCTTGGGGTTGCCATCCCGGTTAGCCATAAAGGGAAAAGAGCATGGAGGCGGCGCTTTTGTTTCTTAAAAGCCTTACTTAGAAACCATACCCATCACTTGTGTTCACATTCTACTGACTGAGTCCATATGACTACCCCTATGAGTAAAAGAGGCTGGAAAATGTGGTCAAATTCTGTCCACAAACATTAATTGCCAGAGAAAATTAATTTGGTAAACAGCTAGCCACCTCTATTACAAGAGGTTAGACCAAGAAATATGAAAGGCAGATTATAGGAACCTATAGATAAATTGGAAAAAGGCAGTGCATCACCACAGAGCACCGAGGTAAGCTGTCTTAAGGGGAGAGGGAGGTCCAAGGGGAGGGGAGGTGTATATATATACATATAGCTGATTTACTTCATTGTACAGTAGAAACTAGCGCAACATCGTAAAGCAATTATACTCCAGTTTAAAAAAAACAGAGGTCACCTTTTTCATTGCTTGTATAGCTTCCCCATCCACCTGGTTCATTCTACCTCTACCATTCATGACCTGGCAACACCACAGGTAGCACTACTGCAACTGTCTTTGCCATGCTGAGGTCCTCTGGATCATTTAGAAATCAGTCTCAGTCTGGATGAATTCAGTGCTGAGAGAGTCACCCACAATTGCCCTTGCCCTGACCTGTTCTAAATGGATCTATTCTAAATGGTCTGAGCTCTGAGTTTCCAAGAGCTTAGATTTCCCTGGCCAAGCCTCTCTCTGCTTCAATCACCAGCCTCAGCCTGGGGTCAGATATGTTAAATTTTTGCTAGCCTTTTAGTAAGCTTGAGGATTCCCACTGCCTCTCTCCAGGCATTTATTCAATGCTAAAAGTAAGAGTATTGAGAGCAGGGGCTTGCTGGTCTCCATGCATCATGGAAGCTTCTCAGTAACAACTACTGCAGCATTTTTATTTGGAGATATGAATGACTCCCAATCTATTCCATCAGTTTCCCATAGCTTTCCTCTGTCTTACTGGTGATAACCATATCTTTTTCTTTTCCAAATGTTGACGTTTGACCCACGTGACCTTGATGACACTGTAGGGACTGCTGTCCCAGGCCTAGCCAGTTCCCAGAGGTAGGAACTGCTCTCCTGGGAGGGTCCTTTGTGAATGCAAACCACCCAGTCCAGAGCCTACATCCCAGCCTCTTCCTTTACTCTCACACCCGGGGCTGCTACCCGTCTGTTCTAATCACCCCACGTCCAGTGAATCAGTCAGGCTTCTGCTGAGCCAGAAACAATGGGACGTGTGTGTATTTGTGTGTGTTGTGGAGAAAGAGAGGGAGTTTATTTTAAGGAATTGACTCTTGTGGTCGTACAGATGTGGTAAATCCAAAATCTACAGGCAGGTTGGTAGGCTGGAAACTCAGGGAAGAGTTGTAATGTGAGTACAAAGTCAGACTTCTGGCAGAAATACTTCTTGCTCAGGGGAGACCAGTCTTTGTTCTAGTCAGGCCTTCAGTTGATTTGATAAGCCCCTCCCACATCATGGAGAGCAATCTGCTTTACTCAGAGTCCATGGATGTTAATGTTAATCTCATCTAAAAAAAAAAAAAACTCTGTCACAGAAACATCAGAATAATGTTTGACTGACTAGGTACCATGGCTCAGCCAAGTCAAACCTAGAACTATCAGGGCCAAATAGCAGATAACTGGTGACAGCCCCTGAATCTTGGAGCCTGCTGAAATTATTCAAAACTAGCCAATGTTAAGCCTGTTTACCCTGATTCACCCTTTGTTGTTGTCATTGTTTTAGTATAAGTCATATCTGATTCTTTTGTGATTCCATGGACTGTAGCCCACCAGGTTTCTCTGCCCATGGGATTTCCCAGGCAAGAATACTAGAGTTGGTTGCCATTTCCTTCTCCAGGGAATCTTCCTGACCCAAGAGATCAAACCCATGTCTTCTGCTGGTAGGTAGATTCTTTATCCCTGAGCCACCAAGGAAGCCCCCTGATTCACCCATTCTGTCCTACAAAAAACACAACAAAGCCTCTTACTTCTCTCCATCTGACTCCTAACTGACCCTGGTGCTACTTCATGTGGCCCAGCTGATTATAGGGAATCTGTACAGATTTCTTCCCTTGTGACAGTAACTTCCATGTCTATGTGTCTCAGCGTATATGATTAAAACAAATATAGGAACCCTTAAAACATCACTAAATAGGGTACTCCTAGTCTTTTTCTTTGGTAGAAGTTTTATTCCTGGAAAATCATCTCATATTCTGGAACTTAAAATCCTCAGCATTCCTTTTGCAGGTTGAATGGCTTCATTCCCCTTATGCTAATGTGCTAGCTCTTGCCTCTGAGCTTTATATCTTCAGCTTGGCAACATAGTGATATCTGGTACCCCAAGTATAAGAGCAAAACTAACCACTGTGAGCTTCTCTTCCTCCAAGAAGAGTTACACTCTGAGGTCTAACCATACTCATCTTGACTCTGAAGCCATGCTGAAGTCTCCATCCCCTGTACCTTTCAAATGCAATGAACTCATTCTCCCAATGACCTAGCTTTTCCGTAAGAAAGATTTCTGTGTAGTATTCAGACTCCATCCTCAACCCTTCAAATCCCAGTTTATGTTTTTAATAATCAATGATTTGGCAGGGAAATATTGGTTGCCACACTTGAACTGGCCACTCACACATAAGCTTTCCTAAGAAGACACATCCAGTCTAATTAGGTAGCAGTATCTGTTTCTAGTAAGTACCCTGAAATGTTGTCTACATTTTTTTCAAGCTACTGCCTCTACTTTCAAAACTAGATGCTGATTCTTGTTCTCATGTGGTAATATATTTAGATTTTTCTCTATCATACTGAACTCAGCTTTCTGACTGAATATTGTGCCTTTTTCCATCCTTTCTTTCTCAGGAGAGAAACTCCCTCAGTCCAGACCCAAAGAGACTCTGCACCTGTGGTCAACCTTGGGAATTGCTCTGGGTCCTAGATACTTGGACCGCTCTTATTAAATAATCTCTCCTTTTCTCCTTTCTCTCTTATATTCTGGCATTCATCCATCCTTCCATCTACTAATTCACTAACTCATTCAAAATTATTAAGAATTACTATATGGCAGAGGCTAGGCTAGACTATGAGAGTAAAACAGGGTCTACATCATCAAATCTACAATATAGTGGTAGGGAGAAACTTTTAGAAAAAGAAAAATAGCATAGAATGTGGTGCATGCTATAAGAAGAAGTATGAACAGCACATGGTGGGAGCCTGTTAGTGACTAGCTGCCTTCCTGCCTACCTCCTTCATTTCTCCATTCCTCTCTGATCTTCTGTGTTATCCTCCACCAGTTCAGTTGTCAACTTCTAAGCCTGCTATTTGCACCACTACTGACATGCCTTCCTCTATTCACCCATCTTTTCTCTCTCTTTTCCTTGCCTATGAAATGAGATTCCACAAGAGATGTATTAAAATGTGATAGTCATTCCATGGGCAGGGCTTTAAAGAAGATTTGAGTGTCTGAGTCTCAGTGTGGAAAATTTGTATCAGGATAACGAGTTGCCTGTATACAGATATACTCTACTGTAGAAGACCAGATGAAATGAAGTGCCTGCTATAATTGCTTCCTTTGGGAAAGTCTATGAGAGATAGGACAAAGTGATATTACTAATCTATTGGCCCAGCACCATGAATTTTGAAATGTTTATGTGTAACAAAAAGAGATAACATTACAGTCCCACACACATACAAGAAAGATCTGGACCAAAGTGCTGGAAACTACTGTTAGTTAGTGTTAGTCGCTCAGTCATGTCCAATTTCTCTGTGACCCCAAGGACTATGGCCCACCAGGCTCCTCTGTCAATGGAATTTCCCAGGCAAGAATACTGGAGTGAATACTCCAGTATTCTTTGCCATTTCCTTTTAAAAGCAAATACATTTGCTTACATCATCAGAACCATATGTTGATAATATGAATGTTCAGGCATAGGTCAAAGCCTATCAACTTGGGATGGCCCAGTGTTTTGTGGCTGCATGACCCACCCTCACAGAGATGGAGGCAGGCTGTCCAAGAGTGCTAGTCAGAAATTCTTTCATTTATTAACTTATTTATTCAGCAGTTATTCATGAAGTGCCTACAATGTGTCAAGTACTCTACTAAGCTTAAGATAGAACCATGAACCTTAAGGATACAATCTGAGCCCTCTTGGAGCTTACATTCTAGTAGCTACTAGGAATAGCTGGAAGCAGGCAAAGCTAGAGGGTAGAAGGATGTGACTGTAGTATTTCTAACATTGAACTTTGGCAAGTCAGATACTAAGTGCTTTACCTGCTTTCACTCATTCAATATACTTCTCATCATCTTATGGTTAAGTCTATTATCCTCACTTCTTTTATTTGTTTTGAATTTATCATCCTTATCTTACAGAGGAGGAAACTGAAGTTCAGAGGATTTCAGTAACTCACCCCAGTTCATATCATTAGTAAGTAGCTGACTTTGTCATAGCCTGTGCTTAGCCATTTTGCCTGTGGGATTCAAAATGAGAAAGCTGAATCAATGGCCCAGTGAGGGGCCATCTTCCTTGCATTAGACCTCAAATCTCTTTGCTGCCCCTCCCCCACTTCATGGACTTGCCTTGCCCCTCAGGGCTAGCCTTCCTGCATTTCTACTTGTGGGTAGTCTCCAGTCTGCACCATCCTTAGCTAAGGTGCTCCAGCTCTTTGGGGAAATGCATTGCCTCAGGGAATGCAGCCTCAGGGCCTGCAGCTCTGCAGGTTTACCTGTCCTCAGTTAGGACAACAACACAGAGCATCCTATGGTATCCCTATATAATGCTCCTAGAGACAGATACACTATCAGGTGCATCTGAGGCTCCAGGGAAAACAAAGGCGAAATCTTTGATTTTTCCCCTCTGCTATAATCTAAACCAATAATGCAATTGAAGGTAATATACAGTTGTATAAGGAAACCCTTTTTCACTTTGTGCTGAGCTTGGCTAATGGAGAAGTAATATAGCAACTGAGTTTTTTTCTTTCTCTGCCTTTGTTAGCAGCTAAAACCAGAATGACTTATTTTTTTCCTCCTGACTTCATGTAGGGATTTAAAAACCTTTTGTTCTAGTTCTTTGCAAAATCCCATTGTATTTTTGCAGGAAAAGCGTCTCTCCTGCTTAATAATCTTTTGCTATTGGTAGGAAGGAACATGGAATAATGTTCCAGGAGAAAAGCCATCACCTCTGTCACTTGACAAGAACTGAAATGAGAGGTTTTGACAGATAACAAATTGATAATGACTGGCGGGGAATTATTTAAGTCAGGAAGGCCAAATATGAGGGGTAAGAATTTTTTAGTTTACAGGCATAAAGCTAAAATGAACCTACAAGTTGCTTGACAGCCATGTTTTCCAGTGTTTTTCAGAACACATCTCTTGTACTCCAGGCAGAAGGAATGCTATCTAGAAGTGACATTTGTTGACTAAAAAAGATGTACAACTTGAGAATTGAGTTAAGTTTTATTTGGGGCAAAATGAGGACTGCAGCCTGGGAGGCAGCATCTCAGATAGCTCTGAGAGTGTGCTCCAAAGCAGCAATGGGGAAAGTCAATATATAATGTTTTGGTGAAGGGGGAGTTCAATACCATGAGGCACTCAGTTTAGGTCGAGTGCTAACAAAGGTTTTTTGTTAGTCATGAGGATCTGATGTCACCATGAAGGGATTTAGTGTTTCTCTAGATATGAGGAGATACAAATATTGAGATAATAAAATCTGTTCCTAAAAACATCCAGCTGTCTAAAGACCTGCCCCAGCAGAGTACCTGGAGCACAGAGTGCCTCATTCCAGCCTGAACTCCCCCAGGGGTTATTGAAGGTCAACAGCTATAGCAGCACGGGGTTCAATCTCAGTAGAGGCAGATGGCAAAGGCCTTGTTCAGTCATTGGCAATGCTCTTGGTAAGTGCCAATTGTAGTTGACACATTCTTATTGCCTACAATGCAGGAGACCTGGATTCCATCCCTGAGATAAGAATATCCCCTGGAGAAGGGAATGGCTATCCACTCCAGTATTCTTGCCTGGAGAATTCCATGGACAGAGGAGCCTGGTGGGTTACAGTCTGGGATTGCAAAGAGCATGACACAACTGAGTAACTAACACACTCACAATATTATTCAAAGCTTCCCAATTGACACTAGTAGTAAAGAATCTGCCTGCTGATTCAGGAGATACCTGTTTGACGCCTGGGTCAGGAAGATCCTCTGGAAGAGGAAATGGCAACCCACCCCACCCCAGTATTCTTGCCTGGAGAAGCCCATGGACAGAGGAGCCTAGAGGACTACAGTCCATGTGGTGACAAAGAGTCAGACATGAATGAGCGTCTGGGCACAGTATTATTCAACAAGATCCAGAGAATGTTAAGAGTTAGAAGCAAATTCTAAAATTCCCTGGTCCAAAGAGCTTGTTGTCTGTTGGGGAAACCAAGGTCCAGAGAGGGACACTGCTTGGCAGACATAAACAAAATAATCAGATTATGCCCTGGGCCTTGACTGTCCCTCAGTCCATTGTCTTCAGGTCTGTTAGCTCCTCTGTTGTTGTCTCGTCTCTAAATTGTGTCTGACTCTTTGCTACCCCGTGGACTGCAGCCTACCACGCTCCTCTGTCCATGGGATTTCACAGGCAAGAATATTGTCCTGGGTTGCCATTTCTTTCTCCAGGGGATCTTCCCAACTCCTGCTGTTTCCATATAATTCCTAGACTTGTGGCAGCTAGGAACTACTCTCAACCAGACCAGCTGTATCCAGATCTTTGCGTGTGTTGGAGGAGGAGGACAGCTCTGTAAGAAACACTTAAAATAGTTCAATTATTAATGGTAAAGATGAGATCTCGCAGCTGCTGCTGCTTCTCCTGAAGGCTCATCATTCTCATGTTTTAGTGACACCTCGTTTATCAAATAGCGCAATAAGACGATACCTTCAGAGAATGAAAAATACTGACTTAATCTTACAGTATCAAAAAATGCCTTTTTCTTTTAAGAAAAAAATGTCAAAATGAAATACATGTTTCCATAATATAAAATTATACTTATCCCTTTAAAACTAGCCTTTTTTCATGATACATAAAATATTAAAAGAGCCCAGCTGCAAACTTAACCATTGGGAATCTACGTATATATACACATGTATTTCCCTAGATGTCTTGAGGACTTCCTGGAATAATTTTGGCTGGAAGTGTGTTAAGGAAAAGAAGAAGAAACTGAGCATACTTTCCATCTAAAAATTAATTTTAGAAGATAGTTATAACCATACTTCCTTTTTAATTAGGTGCATAAATTTTTAATAAAATTAATAAATAGCAGACACAGAGCATCACTGCCCAAAAAGTGGCCCATTGTTTAGTACTATCATAAGACAATTTGTTAAAAAATGGATTTTGTGGTAAAATGAATTTGAAAAATGCAAATAATGTAGTCCCTTGGAAATGTATAATCCATATTAGCTTTTTATGGCTCTGAGGTGTCCTGCTGTCAAGATAAATGCATTTCCTAAGCTATTTTAGCATTCCCAATTGACACTAGTAGTAAAGAATCTGCCTGCTGATTCAGGAGATACCTGTTTGACGCCTGGGTCAGGAAGATCCTCTGGAAGAGGAAATGGCAACCCACCCCACCCCAGTATTCTTGCCTGGGAAGCCCATGGACAGAGGAGCCTAGAGGACTACAGTCCATGTGGTGACAAAGAGTCAGACATGAATGAGCGTCTGGGCACAGTATTATTCAACAAGATCCAGAGAATGTTAAGAGTTAGAAGCAAATTCTAAAATTCCCTGGTCCAAAGAGCTTGTTGTCTGTTGGGGAAACCAAGGTCCAGAGAGGGACACTGCTTGGCAGACATAAACAAAATAATCAGATTATGCCCTGGGCCTTGACTGTCCCTCAGTCCATTGTCTTCAGGTCTGTTAGCTCCTCTGTTGTTGTCTCGTCTCTAAATTGTGTCTGACTCTTTGCTACCCCGTGGACTGCAGCCTACCACGCTCCTCTGTCCATGGGATTTCACAGGCAAGAATATTGTCCTGGGTTGCCATTTCTTTCTCCAGGGGATCTTCCCAACTCCTGCTGTTTCCATATAATTCCTAGACTTGTGGCAGCTAGGAACTACTCTCAACCAGACCAGCTGTATCCAGATCTTTGCGTGTGTTGGAGGAGGAGGACAGCTCTGTAAGAAACACTTAAAATAGTTCAATTATTAATGGTAAAGATGAGATCTCGCAGCTGCTGCTGCTTCTCCTGAAGGCTCATCATTCTCATGTTTTAGTGACACCTCGTTTATCAAATAGCGCAATAAGACGATACCTTCAGAGAATGAAAAATACTGACTTAATCTTACAGTATCAAAAAATGCCTTTTTCTTTTAAGAAAAAAATGTCAAAATGAAATACATGTTTCCATAATATAAAATTATACTTATCCCTTTAAAACTAGCCTTTTTTCATGATACATAAAATATTAAAAGAGCCCAGCTGCAAACTTAACCATTGGGAATCTACGTATATATACACATGTATTTCCCTAGATGTCTTGAGGACTTCCTGGAATAATTTTGGCTGGAAGTGTGTTAAGGAAAAGAAGAAGAAACTGAGCATACTTTCCATCTAAAAATTAATTTTAGAAGATAGTTATAACCATACTTCCTTTTTAATTAGGTGCATAATTTTTAATAAAATTAATAAATAGCAGACACAGAGCATCACTGCCCAAAAAGTGGCCCATTGTTTAGTACTATCATAAGACAATTTGTTAAAAAATGGATTTTGTGGTAAAATGAATTTGAAAAATGCAAATAATGTAGTCCCTTGGAAATGTATAATCCATATTAGCTTTTTATGGCTCTGAGGTGTCCTGCTGTCAAGATAAATGCATTTCCTAAGCTATTTTAGCACACAGTCTTTTAAATTTTTCATGGAACACACTTTGGAAAATCATGCCACAGATAATACCTTTTAAGGGATCAATAAGTATTTAAAATTTTTTGAATAGATTGAAAACAGAGAAGTAAAGCAAACAAATTACTCTTTGCTTCTGGTACTGACAGGTCTAGACTTGTACTTTAAATAAATATGAAAGTGGGCATAAAACATGAAGACAGTGTTTCCAGACATTGGACAATGGGCGGCTCAAGAATTTGACTCCTAAGAAAATAAATATGCATTAAGTGAGCCCTTGATGGATGGATGGGCTTTAGCCTGAGTCACTCCCTGGGGGAGGGAGGGGAAGCCCCAGCAGAGCAGTTTCCCTGAGTTGACAGGAGAACAGAGATCAGAGCGGGGATGCTGAAGGAGCTGGGACTTGTGGGCCAAGGGTACTGGGAAGAAGGAGTCACACAGAGAAAGAGTTCGAGAAACCCACCTATTGGTCTCTTATCTTCACCTAAATACGATTCTTACAAGGCAACTCAGTGAAACTGGCAGAAAATAGCTACAGGGGTTCTGTGAGCTTTCAGGAGGTTTTGGACTTCCCGTAGAGCTTGACCCTCTCAACTGAAGAGACCATTGAAAACTACAGATTTCCCTCTGGGAACCAAAGAGATCGGGCTGTCCACTAAGGACTGCACTGGACCCCATTTGATGATGATGAAGATGATTTAGTCACTAAATAGTGTCCGACTCTTTGAGATCCCATTGACTGTAGCCCACCAGGCTCCTCTGTCCATGGGATTCTCCAGGCAAGAATACTGAAGTAGGTTGCCATTTCCTTCTCCAGCAGATCTTCCCAATCCAGGGATTAAACTCGGAGCTCCTATGTTGCAGATACTTCACCACTGAACCACCAGTGAAGCCCTAGACTCCATCTAACAAAGCTTAAAAACAAGCCTCCAAGGAAATTTGCTGATCTGTCTGTCAGTTATTCCTGCCATAAAAAAATTCAACACTCCTTCTTGGAAGAAAAACAACCAGACTCTTAAAAATGGAGCCTTGCCAATGTCTGGCATATAATTTAAAAATTAGATAGCTATCTTTAAAAGCCAAAAAGGTGTCTGTTGCCTATAACAGGGGGGAGTATGTGGTAGTCAATAGCAACAGACCCAGAGATGACTGAGGGGTTGAAATTAGCAGACGGATGCTTAAAACAGCTCCTCTGTTTAGGCTTATAGATTTCATGGAAGATAGACATAATAAGTGAATAAATAGAAACAAACTGAAAACTCCCAATAAGCTTGCAAGTACATAATATTCCTTTTAACAAAGACTTTTTAAGTCATCTAGTTATTAATTATGTTCTATAGTAAAGTTTTCAGTCTTGTTCTATACTTGAATTTTGCAGATTCTGAGGATTTTAAAGAACTCTCACAGAAGTTTTAAAAAATCTTATAAACTGTGTCTGAAAAAGACATAGATATTATATCCAGATATAAAACAGATCTTCCCAATCCAGGGATTAAACTCGGAGCTCCTATGTTGCAGATACTTCACCACTGAACCACCAGTGAAGCCCTAGACTCCATCTAACAAAGCTTAAAAACAAGCCTCCAAGGAAATTTGCTGATCTGTCTGTCAGTTATTCCTGCCATAAAAAAATTCAACACTCCTTCTTGGAAGAAAAACAACCAGACTCTTAAAAATGGAGCCTTGCCAATGTCTGGCATATAATTTAAAAATTAGATAGCTATCTTTAAAAGCCAAAAAGGTGTCTGTTGCCTATAACAGGGGGGAGTATGTGGTAGTCAATAGCAACAGACCCAGAGATGACTGAGGGGTTGAAATTAGCAGACGGATGCTTAAAACAGCTCCTCTGTTTAGGCTTATAGATTTCATGGAAGATAGACATAATAAGTGAATAAATAGAAACAAATGAAAACTCCCAATAAGCTTGCAAGTACATAATATTCCTTTTAACAAAGACTTTTTAAGTCATCTAGTTATTAATTATGTTCTATAGTAAAGTTTTCAGTCTTGTTCTATACTTGAATTTTGCAGATTCTGAGGATTTTAAAGAACTCTCACAGAAGTTTTAAAAAATCTTATAAACTGTGTCTGAAAAAGACATAGATATTATATCCAGATATAAAAATTAAAACTTGGATGTTAGTGGTAAGTTATAAATGATTCATTAGCTGGCTAACTATGGGGAGCCAAATAGAATAGTTTCTTAGTGAGAAGCAATGAAAGAAAATATTTCAAAACTAAAATACGAAGCAAGAGCAAGTCATTGATAAAGATAGTCCACCATATAAAAGAAGTTTCATAAATTTTCATCTTTAATCACAGCCAGTTCTTCACATTTCAGGAGATGTTGGCCTCCCCGGATTTGATCTTTCCACATTCTGCCGCCTGTGAGCATAGAACTCCAACTTTCGTTGACAAACGTCTGTCAAAAATCTTATAAGATCCTTTAGATCTTGGATAAGAAAGGTAAATGTACTGCCAACAGAGGGGTGAGTGTGTGTGTGGATGTATGTTGAAGAGGAGTTGTGTTCTGTAGCCTGTAGATTGTCCTTGCAGGAGTGAAGTTCTATTCCTAAACACTATGATACGTTGATATAACAAGGATGGGGTAGAAGGACTGGGCAGAACTATGGTTCATCCTGAAAGAGGTGGTATATGAACAGCGACAGTGATCTGCAGTCACTAGCACATGGTAAAAAATAAAAGCAGACGGTCTTTTGGTTGGTTTTAATATTTTTAAAATTCTCCATACAGATTATTTCCACTGCTCCCTCCCACACAACTTATCCCACTGCCTGAATAATTTGCTTGTTACTTACATAGGGCATCCTATATTCAATTAGGCATTAAATAGTCAATTGGAGGAGAAGGCAATGGTACCACACTCCAGTACTCTTGCCTGGAAAATCCCATGGACAGAGGAGCCTGAGTTGAAGAGGAGTTGTGTTCTGTAGCCTGTAGATTGTCCTTGCAGGAGTGAAGTTCTATTCCTAAACACTATGATACGTTGATATAACAAGGATGGGGTAGAAGGACTGGGCAGAACTATGGTTCATCCTGAAAGAGGTGGTATATGAACAGCGACAGTGATCTGCAGTCACTAGCACATGGTAAAAAATAAAAGCAGACGGTCTTTTGGTTGGTTTTAATATTTTTAAAATTCTCCATACAGATTATTTCCACTGCTCCCTCCCACACAACTTATCCCACTGCCTGAATAATTTGCTTGTTACTTACATAGGGCATCCTATATTCAATTAGGCATTAAATAGTCAATTGGAGGAGAAGGCAATGGTACCACACTCCAGTACTCTTGCCTGGAAAATCCCATGGACAGAGGAGCCTGTTAGGCTGCAGTCCATGGGGTCGCTAAGAGTCAGACATGACTGAGCAACTTCACTTTCACTTTTCACTTTCATTCATTGGAGAAGGAAATGGCAACCCACTCCAATGTTCTTGCCTGGAGAATCCCAGGGACGGCAGAGCCTGGTGGGCTGCCGTCTATAGGGTCTCACAGAATTGGACACGACTGAAGCGACTTAGCAGCAGCAGCAGTCAATTGGAACAGTGTTCTTACTCGCTTTGCTCTGCAGCAAACTTCATTAGACGACCGAGTTTATCTCCAGGGCTTTAATCTGTATTATATGGACCTATTTTTATTGTCTTCACCAGATAAAATGTTCCCATGCATAGATTCTAAGAACGATTTTAAAGAAAATCTAGTAAATTTAATAGAGTTCTATTTATATAGTAATATTGAAATCATTTAAAAATTTACTTCACTTAAATCTTTTAGTGACTTTCTATCCTTATAGACAGATGTAGATGGATATTATTTTCATTTGATACATATTCAACTAAGGCCCAGAAAGTGACTGTCTAAAGTCCCGAAGTTCCTTAATGACAGTGAAGGAACTAGATAGACTCTAGCCCTCTGTTACCCACCTGTGTTCTTTTTATTGAATTATACTGTGTCACTTATATGTCTATTAATTATTTTTTTTAATTAGAGAGTATCAATAAAAGTATTTTATAAATTTAGATCCCTTGGAGAAAGAAATGTCAACTCACTCCAATATTCTTGCCTGGGAAATCTCATGGACAGAGGACTCTGGTGGGCTACAGTTCATGGAGTCCAAAACAGTTGGACACGTTGCTGATGTTACACTTTTAACCCCCCACAATACTTAATATATTGTATTTCTAAAAACCAAGAAAATTCTTCCCCATTACAAGAACAATCTTCCCAGTTACCTCAGCACAACCATTAATCAGGAAATTCACATTGATAACTTAGCCACCATTTCATCTTCAGGATCCATTCAAATTTCACTAATTGCCAGAATAATGTCCTTTATCCTTCATAGCAAAAGGATACAGTACAGAATCACACAATGCATGTCTTTTTAATTATTTCTATATGAAACATTATCATGGCCTTGATGTTTTGGAAGGTTACTGCCTAGTTATTTGGTAGACTATCCCCTAACTTATGTTTTCTGATGTTTCCTCACAACTAGACCTAGGTTATTTATCTCTGGCAGAAATATCACAGGAGTGATGCTGTGTTCTTATCAATGCATGTAATATTCAATTCGGTTCAGTTCAGTCACTCAGTTGTGTCTGACTCCTTGCAATCCCATGGACTGCAGGACTCCAGGCCTCCATCTCCATCACCAGATCTCGGAGCTTATACAAACACATGTCCATTGAGTCGGTGATGCCATCCACCATCTCATCCTCTGTCATTCCCTTCTCCTCCTGCCTTCAATCTTCCCTGGCATCAGGGTCTTTTAAAATGTGTCATCTCTTTGCATCAGGGGGCCTAAGTATTGGAGTTTCAGCTTCAGCATCAGTCCGTCCAATGAATATTCAGGACTGATTTCCTTTAGGATGGACTGGTTGGATCTTGTAGTCCAAGGGACTCAAGAGTCTTCTCCAACACCACAGTTCAAAAGCATTAATTCTTCGGCGGTCAGCCTTTTTCACAGTCCAACTCTCACAGCCATACATGACTACTGGAAAAACCATAGCCTTGACTAGATGGACCTTTGTTGACAAAGTAATTTCTCTGCTTTTTAATATGCTATCTAGGTTAGTCATAACTTTTCTTCCAAAGAGTAAGTGTCTTTTAATTTCATGGCTACAGTCATTGTCTGTAGTGATTTTGGAGCTCCCCAAAATAAAGTCTTTCACTGTTTCCATTGTTTTCCCATCTATTTGCCATGAAGTTATGGGACCAGATGCCATGATCTTCGTTTTCTGAATGTTGAGCTTTAAGCCAACTTCTTCGCTCTTCTCTTTCACTTTCATCAAGAGACTCTTTAGTTCTTCTTTACTTTCTGCCATAAGGGTGGTATCATCTGTGTAGCTGAGGTTATTGATATTTCTCCTGGCAATGTTTTTCCAGCTTGTGCTTTATCCAGTCCAGTGTTTCTCGTGATGTACTCTGCATTTAAGTTAAATAAGCAGGGTGACACTATACAGCCTTGGCGTACTCCTTTCCCTATTTTGAACCAATCTGTTGTTCCATGCCCAGTTCTAACAGTTACTTCCTGACCTGCATACAGAATTCTCAAGAGGCAGGTCAAGTGGTCTGGTACTCTCATCTCTTTCAGAATTTTCTACAGTTTGTGATGATCTACATAGTCAAAGCTTTGGCATAGTCAATAAAGCAGAAGTACATGTTTCTCTGTAACTCTCTTGTTTTTGATGATCCAGCAGATGTTGGCAATGTGATCTCTGGTTCCTTTCCCTTTTCTAAATCCAGTTTAAACATCTGTAAGTTCACAATTCATGTACTGTTGAAGCCTGACTTGGAGAATTTTGAGCATTACTTTACTAGCATGTGAGATGAGTGCAATTGTGCCGTAGTTTGAACATTCTTTGACATTGCCTTTCTTTGGGATTGGAATGAAAACTGACCTTTTCCAGTCCTGTGGCCACTGCTAAGTTTTCCAGATTTGCTGGCATGTTGAATGCAACATTTTTACAGCATCATCTTTCAGGATTTGACATAGCTCAACTGGAATTCTATCACCTCCACTAGCTTTGTTCGTAATAATGCTTTCTAAGGCCCACTTGACTTCACATTCCAAGATGTCTGGCTCTAAGTGAATGATCACATCATCATGATTATCTGGGTCACGAAGATTTTGTTTGCAGTTCTTCTGTGTATTCTTGCCACCTCTTCTTAATATTTTCTGCTTCTGTTAGGTCCAGACCATTTCTGTCCTTTGTTGTGCCCATCTTTGCATGAAATGTTCCCTTGGTATCTCTAATTTTCTTGAAGAGATCTCTAGTCTTTCCCATTCTATTGTTTTCCTCTATTTCTTTGCACTGATCACTGAGGAAGGCTTACTTATCTCTCCTTTTTATTCTTTGGAACTCTGCACTCAGATGGGCATATCTTTCCTTTCCTCCTTCGCCTTTTGCTTCTCTTCTTTATAGCTATTTGTAAGGCCTCCTCAGACTGCCATTTG
>SJYC01002333.1:0-14804 GCA_006408675.1 Madoqua kirkii
TTGCTGACTGTATAGCGCTTCTCCTTATTTGGCTGCAAAGAATATCATCAATCTGGTTTCGGTGTTGACCATCTGGTGATGTCCATGTGTAGAGTCTTCTCTTGTGTTGCTGGAAGAGGGCGTTTGCTATGACCAGTGTGTTCTCTTGGCAAAACTCTATTGGCCTTTGCCCTGTTTCATTCTGTACTCCAAGGCCAAATTTGCTTGCTACCCCAGGTGTTTCTTGACTTCCTATTTTTGCAGTCCAGTCCCCTATAATGAAAAGAACATCTTTTTTGGGTGTTAATTCTAAAAGATCTTGTAGGTCTTCATAGAACTTCAACTTCAGCTTCTTCTACTGGTCAGGGCATAGAATTGGATTACTGTGATATTGAATGTATTACTATTGAGTGTATTACTATTTAAAGAAGAAATGCTCCGTAAATGTTGAAATAATGAATTCCTGTAAGGTGAAGCAGGAATTTAATTGTTTTTCTAAGGTGTTGTCCTGGGGGCTTTGTGGCATTCCGCAATGAAGGTACGAAGTCTGCAACAAGACACAGCATTGCTTTGAATTGTCATGTTTTGGGATCCAATCACAGTCACCTCTGCAAGATCTCACAGATCCTCAGACCTCACCGCAAGGCAGCAGAACCTAAGGAATGGACTGGCCACACACATATCATCGTCCTGCACTGAAGAAACAAATTGATAGTATCTCACAACCTCTTCAGGAGAGGTAATGAGTCTGGTGGGACCAACTGAGGCAGTTGTTGTTCAGTCTCTCAATTGTGTCTGACTCTTTGTGACCAGCAGCATGCCAGGCTTCCCTGTCCTTTATCATCTCCCAGAGCTTGCTCAAACTCATGTCCATTGAGTTGGCGATGCCATCCAACCATCTCATCCTCTGTCAACCCCTTCTCCTTCTGCCGTCAGTCCTTCCCAGCATCAGGAACTTTTCTAATGAGTTGGCTTTTCACATCAGGTGGCCAGAGTATTGGA
Organism: Madoqua kirkii; assembly: GCA_006408675.1. Taxonomy (NCBI): domain Eukaryota; kingdom Metazoa; phylum Chordata; class Mammalia; order Artiodactyla; family Bovidae; genus Madoqua; species Madoqua kirkii. The sequence continues at coordinate 982 of SJYC01002333.1, forward strand.
GCTTGAGCTTGAGCATCAGTCCTTCCAATGAATATTCAGGATTGGTTTCCTTTAAACCCCTTCTCTTCTGCCGTCAGTCCTTCCCAGCATCAGGAACTTTTCTAATGAGTTGGCTTTTCACATCAGGTGGCCAGAGTATTGGAGCTTGAGCTTGAGCATCAGTCCTTCCAATGAATATTCAGGATTGGTTTCCTTTAGGACTGACTGGTTGGATCTCCTGGCAGTCCACGGGACTCTCAAGAGTCTTCACCAACACCACAGTTCAAAAGGATCAATTCTTTGGCACTCAGCCTTGTTTATGGTCCAACTCTCACATCCATACATGACTATTGGTAAAACCATAGCCTTAACTAGACAAAGTAATGTCTCTGCTTTTTAATACGCCAAGGCAAGGATAATGTGAAATCTCCTTGTAGGCACCTGTGTTTGTGGAATCCAGCCTTCATGTCTCATACCTGTGTTTGCCCCATAGCCAGGTAGAGGGGATGGTTGAAAAGGTGCCTCCTGCTCCAATACTTTGGCCACTTGATGCGAAGAACTAACTCACTGGAAAAGACTCTGATACTGGGAAAGATTAAGGGCAGGAGAAGGAGACGACAGAGGATGAGACTGTCGGATGGCGTCACTGACTCAACGGACACGAATTTGATCAAGATCCAGGAGATAGCGAAGGACAAAGAAGCCTGGCGAGCTGCAGTCCATGGGGTCGCAGAGTCGGACACGACTGAGCAATTGAACAACAAGGATCACAACTGTAATTCTAAAGAGTCCAGTTGTTAACTCAGGCCATGTCCACCTCCGCTCCCAGCCACTCTCTGTTCTGTGACTTTATTATATTTGGACATTTCTCACTAACTTGAGTTACCTGATGAATTTGTTCACTTTCTTCCCTCCCGACTTGGTGGGGTTCCCTCTGACTCCCCAAGTGCACTGAGTCTCAGAAATATTAGGAGCCCTCTATAATCATCTGCACGTCTACGTGAAAGAATGAGTGTCCCAGACAGTTTAGAAGCAAACCCTTCCTTTAGCCCCACAGGTGTCGAGCTCGAGGCTGTGACTCAGTGAGGTCAACGGTGAATATTTCGGAACTGGGGGAGACAAACAGTTGGTGCGGGGTGACCAGCCTGAGACAGGTTGTCAAGGTGACAGCACTCGGCCTTAGCGGTCAAGGATGACCCCGCCCCCCTGCCCAGCGCTAATTGGGCACGCCTTTTTCTGAATCCCCTTTACGATTGGCTGAGAGGCGTGGCCTCAATGCAACGGAACGCCTTGCGATTGGTTGGAGCTCAAGGCCCGCCTTTCTCAGTGAAACGGCCTGAGCTGATGTGAGACCAGCTCCCAGGCAGCCAATCAGTGTGGGAACTAAGTGTGGTTCGTGCTTGCAGCCTGGATCCTTCCGCCGCCACCCGGCGCGGGCTCCTGGAAGGGCGGGTCCTGCTGGTCCAGCGTTAGTGGAGTGTCAGGGGGCGTGGAGGGGTTCTGGCGAGGTTATCCTGGAAGAAGCCTACGTGAACGCAGTCGTGCCAAACGAAAAAAAAAAAAAAAAAAAAAAAAGCAGAGCCGGACCGCTTTATCCAGAGTGTCCTTTCCCTCCTTCTAAGGACCCTCTCCATCAAACTCTTTCCTGGCATCCTAAAAATTTTTAAATCAAAACCGAAAGAATCTTGACTACATAAGTAAAAGATCGCTAATAAAAATAAATGAAAGATTTAAGTTGTCCGATATTGCCAGAAGAAATGCCCCAAAGAGACATAATATAGACAGATAATTCCGAAACCTCAATTCTGAATCTCTCCGTGTTTATTGAGCTTCTTCTTTCTTCCCAGGACCGATGGGCAAGAACTAAGTGCTGCTCTGGAGCTTGCTGAAGGCACACCAAGGACTTCCTTTCACAATGTGATTAGCGCTGTGAGTGGGAAAAAAACCGACCATGAGGTGGAGAATCTGGGCAGTATTTTGAATTGTAACCATCAGCAAGGAAATGGAGTAACGTGATGGGGGAACGTTTCCCAGCAAAGGGCCTCCTGGAGGCCTTTTACTGTGCTCACAGGAGACTGCATAAAAAGGGAAGGGAACTCTGTGTATGTGAAAATAAAATTGCTCTGCAAAAATAAACATTTTTTTAATATAAAAATAAATTTTAGAAGATTTCTCTCCATCTTTCACACCATCTAGCCCACTCCTTCAACATTTGCGGTGTTGAATACACTAGAGACTGTTTTTCATGAAATTTGGTCCTTTTCCTTGGAAGCCTGGTGTCTGAAGAATGAACTTTGCAAATACATAAGGAGCCAAATCAAGCCAGAAGGTGGAAAGTCACCTCATCTGGTCACCATTTCTTGCCCTGTTGAAAACAATCCAAAAAGGAAACCATAGGAAGTCTTAGATGACTTGTAGGGCTGGTCTAAGTCTTGGATTAAATGAGACTTCTTGTCAGAATACCTCTTTCACCAGAAGCACTCAGCTAATAAGGATTGAGACTGTCTTAAAACCCTTGTAGACAGTGAATCTCTGGATTGAGGATGGTGTTGAGTGAATAAATGTTGTACAGAAAGCACAAGAAAGTGGCCCGTGATCCTGTTTGCTGTGAGCCTACAGTGATAGAGATCAATGAGCTGTAAGGGACATTTGTGTTCATTTGACACATTTCCTGCATGCCGGCCTTGTGCCAACACAAGGAGAAAGCTCCCTGCTTTCAAGGAACCTCGTGGAAATGGGGGAAGAGAGAAGATTAAAAAGTAAAAAAATTAATAATCAGAATAAGAACTTCCCTGGTGGTCCAGTGGTTAAGAATCCACCTTGCCATGCAAGGGATACAGTTTTATTCCTGATCAGGGAACTAAGATCCCACAGGCCTCAGAGCAACTAAGCCCCTGGGCCACAACTAGAGAGTCCATGTTCCCACAACAAAAGATCCCTTGTGATGCAACGAAGACCCCATGTGCCACAACTGAGACCCAACACAGCCAAATAAATAAAGAAATACTTAAAATCAGAATGGTTTCATCTTAGAGTATGAAGAAAGCAGGATAAAATAATCTGTAGCTGGGCGAAGAGTGGGAGGAAGATTTGATTGAATTGTTGGCTGCCTGGGGAAGGCCTTTTGCAGGGAATGACATGTGAACTAATAACAAATGTCTATGTCAAGTGATCCCAGAAGTGGTCCAATTCAGCCAAAACCAATTTGCCAAAAACCAGTGTGCCAAATAAACAGTTTACTGGATTTGCAGAAATGGCTAGATGCACCAATTTATCGGAAAACAAACTTTATGAAAAAGTCACTGATAAAATTTCATCCCATTCTCCTATTCACACTTTTTCTAACTAAATAAGTGTTGCTTCTTCCTAGGCTTCAGTGCATGCCTCTTGGAAATTCCCTGGTGGTCCAGTGGTTGAGACTCCATGCTTCTAGTGCAGAGGGCATGGGTTTGATCCCTGGTCAGGGGAACTAGGATGCCACATGCTGCATGGCATGGTGTGGCAAAAAATAAAAACTTATCATCTTTGTTTACCTGTCCATGATCTGGCTCCCCTTGAGAATGTCAGCTCCACAAGGTCACATCACAGCAAATATCCACCTACCTTTCATTTCTTTTATATGTATTTGTCCTTCTTCAAGTCAGCTCAGTTCACTTGCTCAGTCGTGTCTGACTCTTTGCGACCCCATGGACTGCAGCACGCCAGGCCTTCCTGTCCTTCACCAACTCCCGGAGCTTGCTCAAACTCGTGTCCATCCAGTCGGTGATGCCATCCAAGCATCTCATTCTCTGTCGTCTCCTTCTCCTCCTGCCTTCAATCTTTCCCAGCATCAGGGTCTTCTCCACTGAGTCAGTTCTTTACATAAGGTGGCCAAAGTATAGGAGTTTCAGCTTCAGCATCAGTCCTTCCATATTCAGGACTGATTTCTTTTAGGATGGACTGGTTGGATCTCCTTGCAGTAGAAGGGACTCTCAAGAGTCTTTTCCAACAAAACAGTTAAAAGCATCAATTCTTCGCCGCTCAACTTTCTTTATAGTCCAAGTCTCACATCCATACATGACTATTGGTAAAACCATAGCCTTGACTAGATGGACCTTTGTTGGCAAAGTAATGTCTCTGCTTTTTAATATGCTGTCTAGGTTGGTCATAGCTTTTCTTCCAAGGAGCAAGCATCTTTTAATTTCATGGCTGCAGTCACCATCTGCAGTGATTTTGGAGCCCCTGAAAATAAAGTCTGTCACTGTTTCCACTGTTTCCCCACCTATTTCCCATTAAGTGATGGGACCTGATGTCATGATCTTAGTTTTCTGAATGTTGAGTTTTAAGCCAGGTTTTTCACTCTCTTCTTTCACTTTCATCAAGAGGCTCTTTACTTCTTCTTTTTCTGCCATAAGGGTGGTGTCATCTGCGTATATGAGGTTATTGATATTTCTGGCAATCTTGATTCCAGCTTGTGCTTCTTCCAGCCCAGCATTTATCATGATGTACTCTGCATATAAGTTAATAATTAGGGTGACAATATACAGCTTTGACATTCTCCTTTCCCAATTCTGAACTAGTCTGTTGTTCCTTGTCCAGTTCTAACTGTTGCTTCTTGACCTGCATACAGATTTCTCAGGAGGCAGGTGAGGTGGTCTGGTATTCCCATCTCTTTCAGAATTTTCCACAGTTTATTGTGATCCACACAGTAAAGGCTTTGGCATAGTCAAAGCAGAAGTAGATGTTTTTCTGGAACTCTCTCGCTTTCTTGATGATCCAACAGATGTTGGCAATTTGATCTCTAGTTCCTCTGCTTTTTCTAGATCCAGCTTGAATATCTGAAAGTTCACAGTTCACGTACTGTTGAAGCCTGACTTGGAGAATTTGGGGCATTACTTTGCTAGTGTGTGAGATGAATGCAATTGTGCAGTAGTTTGAGCATCATTTGATCTCTAGTTCCTCTGCTTTTTCTAGATCCAGCTTGAATATCTGAAAGTTCACAGTTCACGTACTGTTGAAGCCTGACTTGGAGAATTTGGGGCATTACTTTGCTAGTGTGTGAGATGAATGCAATTGTGCAGTAGTTTGAGCATCCTTTGGCATTGCTTTTCTTTGAGATTGGAATGAAAACTGACCTTTTCCAGTCCTGTGGCCACTGCTGAGTTTCCCAGATTTGCTGGCATATTGAGTGTAGCACTTTCACAGCATCATCTTGTAGGATTTGAAACAGCTCAACTGGAATTCCATCACCTCTAATAGCGTTGCTCGTAGTGATGCTTCCTAAGGCCCACTTGACTTTGCATTCCAGGATGTCTAGCTCTAGGTGGGTGATCACACCATCGTGGTTATCGGGGTCATGAAGATATTTTTTTCTGTAAGTTCTTCTATTCTTGCCACTTCTTTTAAATACCTTCTGCTTCTGTTAGGTCCGTACCATTTCTGTCCTTTATTGTGCCCATTTCACATGAAATGTTCCTTTAGTATGTTGAATTTTCTTGAAGAGATCTCTAGTCTTTCCCATTCTATTGTTTTCTTCTATTTCTTCTTCAAAATGTATATCAAGTTCAACGTCTCCATGAAAGCTTTCAGTTCTGAAGGAAATCATGAAAAAAGTGCTAACCTGGCACTTTTACATGAGGAAAATACTGCAAAATAATATTACCAATTTCTTAAAAATGTGTCCTTCATCTGATATTAGTCACAGTTTCTGTGGTCACTTTCAGAATAGTGATTTAATCCAACTACACTGCAGTTTAATAAAAATATTTAGGAAAAAATTTTTTAATTTAGGAATAGTTATGGAAGTTCCTAATAAATAGCAATGTATTATTTTTAAAATCAGTAATCATAGCAAATGATTATTCTTTGCATGCAGATTTAATATTCTGGGAATGGAAAATTGTCATGAAAATTTGTAACCAATAAAAAGTAATCAAAATCTTAAAAAAAATCAAACAAACAAATTTTATGCCTTCATCTTCCTTTCCTAAAAAATACTTATTTGGCTGCACTGGACCTTAGTTGCAGCATGCAGGATCTTTAGTTGTGGCACATGGTATCTAGTTTCCTGAGTAGGGGTCGAACCTGGGTCCCTAGCACTGGGAGTGAGGAGTCTTAGCCACTGGACCACCAGGGAAGTCTTAGTCTTCATCTTCTTGAATTAGCTTCAGTGAGTAAGAATATGGTCTTCTGATTTTTCCTTGAGTATAGAAAATATGCTTCATGAACATATTTTCATTCAGTCTATTGAGGAACATCCTGCCAGAGCAACTTGAGTGTTCGCCTTGAGGTTTCTCATCTCATTCTCTAGCCCCTGACTCCTGTGTGTGGGGGCCAGGGGTATGCTGTGATTGTCCTGTTCAGTTCTTAGCTCCTGGCCCATCTCATTCTAGGCTTTTGTGTGGGTCAAAACCAGTTTGTGGAAGACCGAATTCCATGTCCAATTGTGCCAGTGGAAGTCTTCCTTTCTAGGCTTTGGGAAAGAGAAGGTTTGAAGTGGAGGGTTCTGCACATGGATGGACATTTGGAATGGACATTTAGATACACTATGATCCTTCATATATTTATTCTGTGTATCTTTATGGAGCATCCTCAGGGTGACAGGTTATGATACTGAACAAATCTGACAAAGACCCTGACCTTGTGGAGCGAAGATTCTCAAGGGGAGCCAGATCATGGATGGGTAAACAAAGATTGTAAGGCTTTGTTTCTTTTTTCTTTTTTTTTTTGCCACACCACGCAGCATGTGGAATCCTCGTTCCCTGACCAGGGATCAAACCCATGCCCCCTGCACTGGAAGTGTGGAGTCTCAATCACTGGACCGCCAGGGAATTTCCAAAGATGATACATTTTAACACTGCAAGCAATAACTAAATACATTCTCTCTATTAAAAGAGGAACACAGGAGACAAGATTACAGCGTCTTTCAACATCTCCCATCAGGTGACTTTCTCACTATTTACTTACTCCTTTTCTGGTGAGGATCTTGGACTGTGGCCACATCTTATCTTCTTCTCTCCTCTCCCCTGGGTGCTGGAGAGGAGGTGGAGGGGTTGAACTTTGGGCAATCACTTAAGGCACATCTGGGTCCCATTCACCTGATTTCCACAGTCCCATGGGTGGGCGGGGATGGTTGAGGCAATCACGCCACGGAGGCCTGAACAAGCACTCTCTTGGCCTGGTAAACTCAGCAAACTTGGCTGAGTCCCTGTTTGGAATCACGCCTTCACCCCTTTTCTGGACCAGCCTGGGAGGACCTGCTTTGCAGCCATCGCTGGGAATGGAAATGTGCCAGCTTCTCAGGCCAGAAGATCTTCTTTCTTCTTCTTTGAGTCTTATTTCATGACACCGTTAGTTAGGACTTGGGAAAAATCAGTTTCCTGTTAGACAGCTTGTTTTCGTCTTCTCTGGGCTCCAAGGACTGCATTAATTTTTTTTTAAATCGGAATTAAAGCTCTTAATGAGACGTATGGGCCATCTTCTTTTATTTCTTTATGGCGACTTCACACAGCATGTGGGATCTTAGTTACCCAGCCAGGGATCGAACCTGCACTCCCTTGCACTGGAAACACAGACTTAACCACTGTACCTGCAGGGAAGTTCCCAAGGACTGCTATTCTAATGCAGCAACACATCCCCTTGGTTCTTCCAAAATAGCTCTATGCATATATAGACATTTCAGTTCAGTTCAGTCACTCAGTTGTGTCCGACTCTTTGTGACCCCATGGACTGCAGCACGGCAGACCTCCCTGTCCGTCATCAAGTCCCAGAGCTTACTCAAACTCATGTCCTTTGAGTTGGTGATGCCATTCAGCCATCTCATCCTCTGTTGTCCCCTTCTCCTACTGCTTTCAATCTTTCCCAGCATCAGGGTCTTTTCAAATGAGTCAGTTCTTTGCATCAGGCGGCCAGAGTATTGGAGTTTCAGCTTCAGCATCAGTCTTTCCAGTGAATATTCAGGACTGATTTCCTTTAAGATGGACTGGTTAGATCTCCTTGCTGTCCAAGGGATTCTTAAGAATCTTTTCTAACATCACAGTTCAAAAGCATCAATTCTTTGGTGCTCAGCTTCCTTTATAGTTCAACTGTCACATCTATACATGACTGCTGGAAAAACCATAGATTTGACTAGACGGAACTTTGTTGGCAAAGTAATGTCTCTGTTTTTTAATATGCTGTCTAGGTTAGTCATAACTTTTCTTCCAAGGAGCAAGCATCTTTTAATTTCATGGCTGTAGTCACCATCTGCAGTGATTTTGGAGCCCCCCAAAATAAAGTCTGTCTCTGTTTCCACTGTTTCCCCATCTTTTTGCTATGAAATGATGGGACTGGATGCCATGATCTTAGTTTTCTGAATGTTGAGCTTTAAGCCAACTTTTTCACTCTCCTTTCACTTTCATCAAGAGGCTATTTAGCTCTTCTTCTCTTTCTGCCATAAGGGTGGTATCATCTTCATATCTGAGGTTATTGATATTTCTCCCGGGACTCTTGATTCCAGCTTGTGCTTCATCCAGCCCAGCATTTCTCATGATGTACCCTGCATCAGTTCAGTTCAGTCGCTCAGTCGTGTCTCTTTGTGACCCCATGAATCCCAGCATGCCAGGCCTGCCTGTACATCACCAACTCCCGAGTTCACTCAGACTCACGTCCATCCAGTCAGTGATGCCATCCAGACATCTCATCCTCGTTCGTCCCCTTCTCCTCCTGCTCCCAATCCCTCCCAGCATCAGAGTCTTTTCCAATGAGTCAACTCTTTGCATGAGGTGGCCAAAGTATTGGAGTTTCAGCTTTAGCATCAGTCCTTCCAAAGAAAACCCAGGGCTGATCTCCCTTAGAATGGACTGGTAGAAGTTAAATAAACAGGGTGACAATATACAGCCTTGCTGTAATCCTTTCCCTATTTGGAACCAGTCTGTTCTTTGTCCACTTCTACCTGTTGCTTCCTGACCAGGATACAGATTTCTCAAGTGGCAGGTTAGGTGGTCTGGTATTCCCATCTCTTTAAGAATATAGACATGCAGAGATGTATAGACATTTAGAGATGTACATCTACAGATTCCGATATTTATATAGAAGTATATAGACCTACGGGACTTCCCTGGTGGCTCAGATGGTAAAGAATCTGCCTGCAATGCAGGAGACTTGGGTTTAATCCCTGGGTCGGGAAGATCCCTTGGAGAAGGGAAAGGCATCCCACTCCATATATACATATACACACACACACACACACACGGGCTTCCCAAGTGGCACTAGTGGTAATGGCACCACCTGCCAATGTAGAACACATTAGAGATCCAGGTTGTGGGTTCAATCCCTGGGTCAGGAAAATCCTCTGGAGGAGGGCATGGCAACCCCCTCCAGTATTCTTGCCTGGAGAATCCCATGGACAGAGGAACCTGGTAGGCTACAGTCCATGGGATCACACAGAGTTGGACATGACTGAAGAGAGTTATCAGGCACGCAGCACATACACATATATATGTGAAGAGATAAGTAAATGATGAGATAGTCATCCAGTGGAATCCATGGAGGAGATGTCAAAAGATGCTGTAATCTTGTCTGCTGTGTTCCTATCCACGATATGTACATACAGTCTCCCCTTTTTTCAGCAGCTCCATGTTCCCACCAATATCTGCCTAACAGGTTTCTCTGCTTGCACCCCATCCTGCCCTCCCAAACCCAACCCTATTCACTCTGTGATCACATTTGGAAATGTAGATCCCTATCCTACTCAGCACTGTTCGAGTGGCTTCTGATTGCACTTTGAGTAAAATCTGAAGTCTTTACCCTAGAGCCTCACAAAGCCCTATATGGTCACTACCTTTTGAGTATGCCAAGCATGCCTCAGGACCTTTGCACTTGTTATGTCCTCTGTCAGGGAAGTTCTTCCCGAACATCATCAGCTGAAGAATCTTCAGTTCTCGTCCTTTTTGTCCTTGTGGAATCCTGAGACACAAGAGCTGTGACAAAGGGGGTCCTGACTTGGGGATCTGACTTTCCTTAGTTATTGCTGATGGCTTCATATGGTCTAGACTAGGGGGTCCCCAACTTCTGGTGATCTGAGGTAGAACTTATGTAATAATAGAAATAAAGTACATAATAGATGCAATGAGCTTGAATCATCTTGTAGCCACTCCCCCGACATTTCACCATCCATGGAAAAATGGTCTTCCATGAAATCGGTCCCTGGTGCCAAAAAGGTTGGGGTCCCCTGGTCTAGACTATTGCACATGGGTGATGGAAGTACCAAAGTGAACAGAAACCTTTCAGAGTGAAAAGTGAAAGTGATAAGAGAAACATGAAATTCACGTTTGAAAAACACATGCACTTTCCTCTGATAATCTTGGCTCCTATGTCAAGTGTGGATGCCACTTCTCTTCCAGATCATTGGAGTTTTTTTTTTTGCAAATACTCATGCCTTTCACATGAAACTGCTTTCAACATATTCCAGAGGACTCAACATAACTTATTCTATCAGTTAAAGGTCAAGCACTTAATAGTGAGAACTTTGAAACATGGAAAATCTACTTGAACACATTCCACAGTGGGAAAAATTAAAATGAACATAGTGAACTTAAGGAGAAACATAGGGGAAATTCAAAAGCAGTGATGGAAGGTCAGCCCTCTGATAATAAGACAAGTGCATTTCATCTGGCAAATGTCTATATTCTTTCACTTTTGTTTTTTTTTGGTTTGTTTTGGAAGCAGCTAGAATAGCCTGGAGAAGCACAGGTCAGGAGGGTGGTGTATAAATAGTATCCATCTGAATCTTTAAATCAAACATAAGCAACTGACGGGACTTCCCTGGTGGGCCAGTGTGGTTAAGAACCCACCTGCCAATGCAATGGACACGGGTTGGATTCCTGGCCTAGAAAACTAAGATTCTACATGCCACTGGGCAGCTATACCCACGTGCCACAACTACTGAGCCTGAGACCTAGAGTCTGTGTTCTGCAACAAGAGAAGCCTCTGCAGTGAGATGTCCTTGCACCACAACTAGAGAGTAGGCCCCACTCACCTGAACTAGAGAAAATCGGCACATGGCAACCCTGAGCCAGTGCAGCCAAAAAAAGAAAAAAGAAAAGTGTCTGATAAGATGGGGAAGATGGGAACTTCAGAGACCTAACAGGGTTTACCCACAGCCAGTTTAAGATTTTCGGTAAAGGAAAGTCCTTCCAGCTCTGAATACATATACACACACACACACACACACGGGCTTCCCAAGTGGCACTAGTGGTAATGGCACCACCTGCCAATGTAGAACACATTAGAGATCCAGGTTGTGGGTTCAATCCCTGGGTCAGGAAAATCCTCTGGAGGAGGGCATGGCAACCCCCTCCAGTATTCTTGCCTGGAGAATCCCATGGACAGAGGAACCTGGTAGGCTACAGTCCATGGGATCACACAGAGTTGGACATGACTGAAGAGAGTTATCAGGCACGCAGCACATACACATATATATGTGAAGAGATAAGTAAATGATGAGATAGTCATCCAGTGGAATCCATGGAGGAGATGTCAAAAGATGCTGTAATCTTGTCTGCTGTGTTCCTATCCACGATATGTACATACAGTCTCCCCTTTTTTCAGCAGCTCCATGTTCCCACCAATATCTGCCTAACAGGTTTCTCTGCTTGCACCCCATCCTGCCCTCCCAAACCCAACCCTATTCACTCTGTGATCACATTTGGAAATGTAGATCCCTATCCTACTCAGCACTGTTCGAGTGGCTTCTGATTGCACTTTGAGTAAAATCTGAAGTCTTTACCCTAGAGCCTCACAAAGCCCTATATGGTCACTACCTTTTGAGTATGCCAAGCATGCCTCAGGACCTTTGCACTTGTTATGTCCTCTGTCAGGGAAGTTCTTCCCGAACATCATCAGCTGAAGAATCTTCAGTTCTCGTCCTTTTTGTCCTTGTGGAATCCTGAGACACAAGAGCTGTGACAAAGGGGGTCCTGACTTGGGGATCTGACTTTCCTTAGTTATTGCTGATGGCTTCATATGGTCTAGACTAGGGGGTCCCCAACTTCTGGTGATCTGAGGTAGAACTTATGTAATAATAGAAATAAAGTACATAATAGATGCAATGAGCTTGAATCATCTTGTAGCCACTCCCCCGACATTTCACCATCCATGGAAAAATGGTCTTCCATGAAATCGGTCCCTGGTGCCAAAAAGGTTGGGGTCCCCTGGTCTAGACTATTGCACATGGGTGATGGAAGTACCAAAGTGAACAGAAACCTTTCAGAGTGAAAAGTGAAAGTGATAAGAGAAACATGAAATTCACGTTTGAAAAACACATGCACTTTCCTCTGATAATCTTGGCTCCTATGTCAAGTGTGGATGCCACTTCTCTTCCAGATCATTGGAGTTTTTTTTTTTGCAAATACTCATGCCTTTCACATGAAACTGCTTTCAACATATTCCAGAGGACTCAACATAACTTATTCTATCAGTTAAAGGTCAAGCACTTAATAGTGAGAACTTTGAAACATGGAAAATCTACTTGAACACATTCCACAGTGGGAAAAATTAAAATGAACATAGGTGAACTTAAGGAGAAACATAGGGGAAATTCAAAAGCAGTGATGGAAGGTCAGCCCTCTGATAATAAGACAAGTGCATTTCATCTGGCAAATGTCTATATTCTTTCACTTTTGTTTTTTTTTGGTTTGTTTTGGAAGCAGCTAGAATAGCCTGGAGAAGCACAGGTCAGGAGGGTGGTGTATAAATAGTATCCATCTGAATCTTTAAATCAAACATAAGCAACTGACGGGACTTCCCTGGTGGGCCAGTGTGGTTAAGAACCCACCTGCCAATGCAATGGACACGGGTTGGATTCCTGGCCTAGAAAACTAAGATTCTACATGCCACTGGGCAGCTATACCCACGTGCCACAACTACTGAGCCTGAGACCTAGAGTCTGTGTTCTGCAACAAGAGAAGCCTCTGCAGTGAGATGTCCTTGCACCACAACTAGAGAGTAGGCCCCACTCACCTGAACTAGAGAAAATCGGCACATGGCAACCCTGAGCCAGTGCAGCCAAAAAAAGAAAAAAGAAAAGTGTCTGATAAGATGGGGAAGATGGGAACTTCAGAGACCTAACAGGGTTTACCCACAGCCAGTTTAAGATTTTCGGTAAAGGAAAGTCCTTCCAGCTCTGTTCCCATTTTATTTATTTTTTAACTTAATTTTTAGTTTACATTGAAGTATAGCTGATTTACGACGTCGTGATTCAGCTAGTGGTTCAGTTATACATATACACATATTCCTTCTTTTTCAGATTCTTTTCCCATATAGGTTGTTATCAAATATTGAGCAGAGTTCCCTGGGCCCTACAGTAGGTCCTTGTTGATTTTCTATTTTCTATATAGTAGTGTGTATACGTTAATCCCAAATGCCTAATTTATCCCTCTCCTCCTGTTCCCATTTTAGATGAGAAGAACTTTCTTGAATCTCTTCATTTCCCCCACTCCCTGCTAAGCTTGGTAAGAAGCTTCCCTGGCAGTTCAGTGGTTAAGACCCTGTGCTTCCAATGCAGGGGAGAAGGGTCGATCCCTGGTAAGTGAACTAATCCCACATTCCACAAGGTGTGGCCAAAAAATAAAAATATAAATAAAAAAATTTTAAAAATTCAAAAAAGAAGAGTATGAGGCAGCAGTGAGGGGCCTGGAAAGGTACACCAAGGTGTGTCTGGGAGACAGCCAAGGGGTGGGGACAAATAGCCAGTTATTTTGACTGTAGCTTCCTTCTCCCTTGGCTTCCCCTACAGGTCCTGGGCCTCTATGGGGTGGAGGTGGGGGTGGCTCTCAGCTGAAAGAAATAAGAATGAATCAAGTAACTGTCAGGTGTATCAGTCCAGC
>SJYC01002334.1:0-31029 GCA_006408675.1 Madoqua kirkii
TGTCTGACTCATTGTGATCCTATGGACTGTAGCCCACCAGGCTCCTCTGTCCATAGAATTCTCCAGGCAAGAATACTGTAGCGGGTAGCCATCTCCTACTCCAGGGGATTTTCCCAACCCAGGGATTGAACCTGCATCTCTTATGTCTCCTTCATTGGCAGGCAGGTTCTTTACCACTAGCGCCATCTGGGAAACCCCCATAAGGGCTGCTGCTGCTGCTGCTGCTAAGTCGTGTCAGTTGTGTCGGACTCTGTGTGACCCCATAGACAGCAGCCTTCCAGGCTCCTCAGTCCCTGGGATTCCCCAGGTAAGAATACTGGGGAATGCCAGTATTGCCATTTCCTTCTCCAGTGTATGAAAGTGAAAAGTGAAAGTGAAGTCGCTCAGTCATGTCCGACTCTTCATGACCCTATGGACTATAGCCCACCAGGCTCCTCTGTCCGTGGGATTCTCCAGGCAAGAGTACGGGAGTGGGTTGCCATTGCCTTCGCTGCCCATAAGGGCTAGGCCTATGCTTTACACAGTGACCCCCAATCCCCGCCCTTGCTAGCCAACACCAGTTACTTGCTGAACATTTCTGAATGAATGAATGAACATTTCTTAAGCTCCTACTATGGCTCAGGCTCTGGGGACCCTGTGGAGACCAGTTAGACAGGGAGTTTGCTCCCGTGGGATCTGCAGTCCATTGTTATAGTGATGAACATATAAACAACAGTCCCTCCAAGATAAGCCTTCTGAGTTCCCACCCTTCTCTGGGCTTCCCTGGTGGCTCAGGGGGTAAAGAATCCACCTGCAATATGGGAGACCTGGGTTCCATCCCTGGGTTGCAAACATCCCCTGGAAAGGGGAATGGCAACCCACTCTAGTATTCTCGCCTGGGAAATCCCACGGACAGAGGCTGGTGGGCTACAGTCTATAGGGTCACAAAGAGTTGGACATGACTCAAGTGACTTAGCACGGATGCAGCCGCTTTCACAAAGGAGGTGACTTGTGGACAGAGCTAGAATTGGCCCCAGAACTTGGAGGTCAGGGGAAGGGGAAATTCTGGAAGTTGTGTTAACATAGTAAGCACTCTGTTCTAAGCTAGCATCTATGTTTATTTGTCGTGACTGGGAGATGGGAGCTATTTAAGATTAAGTGGTAGAGGGAGGGGGTTGCTTCCTAAAATGCCAGCACTGCAAAAAAACTGTTACTTGGGAGAAGCTGACTGGGTTGCTGTCAGAATAAATAATGAGGAAATTGGAAAGGTCCCCAGAACAGTGCCAAGGTGCAGTAAGAGTATAGCAAATGAAGCTTCAAAATAACTCCCATTGCAGGTTTCCCTGGTAGTCCAGTGGTTGAGGGCCCACCTTGCAATGCAGGGGACATGAGTTCCAAAGCAGTGGTGGTGGGAGGGCAGGATCCCATTGCTGGGCAACTAGGCCTTTGTACCACAACTACTGAAGCCCACACGCCCTGGAACCTGTGCTCCACAAGAGAAACCACTGAAATGAGAAGATGCTAGAGAGAGTCCATGCCCTCTTGCATGCTAGAGAGAGCCCACGGGCAGCAATGAAGGCTCAGGGCAGTTAAAAAAAAAAAAAAGATCCTAGGGCAGTTTCCTCTCCATCTCCACAGCAATCATCATCTCTTGAAACATCACCTTAATCAGTCCTCCTGCTTATACCCTTGCTTCCTGAAGACTGTTCTCAATGCTGCAGCCAGAGGGGCTCCTATGACAGTTATCGTCAGAGTATGTCCTTCAGCTCACAACCTTGCATCTCGTGACACCCAAGATAAAAGCCAAAATCTTCACTGGTCTACAGGAACCCACCTTAGCTTCCCCCCCTCTTCCTTCATTGACCTCGTCTTCTACTCTAGATCTCAGATGAAAAGACACTGGCCTCTCAGCTAGCTCACTAACCACATCCAACACTCTCCTGCCTCAGGACCTTAGCACCTGCTGTTCCTTCTGCCCGGAAACTTTCCTCCAGGTTACTAAGTAGCTCACTCCTACCTCAAGTTATTGATATAATAACCTTTTTAATGGGACCTTCCCTGACAACCTTTTTCAAATAGAAACACGCCACCCATGTTTTCTACCCTTCCCCGATTTTTCATAGCATGTATTATCTTTTATTAGTGAATATTACTCTTTATGTATGATACTCATTGGTATAGTTTTTTATTGTACGTATTATACTATGTATGACATTTATAAAACGTATTTGTTGATTGACCCCGCTCCTCCCCACACCTGTCACCCAACCCTTATCTCTTGTTGATTGAGGGCAGGAATTACGCTTCGCTCGGTGATGTATCTGCAAAGGCTGCACAGTGCCCGGTACCCAGCAGGTGCTCGGTAAATACGGGTAGGACCAAAAAAAACAGAAAAAGAAAATCAATCGTGAACGAAAAAACACAGAACGAGCCTGCGGTCTCTACCTTGCCTCCGGGCCCTGGTTTAACCCCTTCGCGCTCCAGGTGAGGCTGGGGAGCCGAGCCCAACGCGCCTGCGCAACACCACCTGGTGGGCGTGCGCAGGTTGTAGTCCCGGAGCAGCGGCAGCACTCCTTTTCGAGGCCCGGCTCCCGCGGAGGGTTACATTTGGAGGAGGCGGGGCCTTCGAAGGCCGGAGCTTTGTGGGGCGGGGCTCGCTGGGAGTCCGGGCGGGGTGGCTGCTCCGCGTGCAGTTGCTTCACTGCCGCCTCGCCGCTCACCCGGGGTCCCGCTCCGCGACCTCTGCCGCCGCCCCCGGCTCGGTCCCCGGCCTAGTCCCGGCCCCCAGCGTAGACCCGGCCTTCCCCGCCGCAGCCATGTCCAAAGAACCGCGGGCCGGGCGGGAAGAGATCCTGGAGTGCCAGGTGATGTGGGAGCCTGACAGCAAGAAGAACACGCAGATGGACCGCTTTCGGGCGGCTGTGGGCGCCGCCTGCGGCCTGGCACTGGGTGAGTGCAGGGTGCGCGTCCCGGGGAGCTCCCCGGCCAGCTCTTGGCTGGACCAGGGGCTTTCAGAAATCGGGCTCCTCCCTTGGCCGTCCGAGGACCACTTGGCAGAGAGACACTGCTCCTGGAGTCCCGAGAGCCCCCTTTTCCCGGACGTTGGGGTCAGGGCCCATCTTAGTTGTTGGAATAGTCTCCTGATTTTCATCTTCCCGCCTCTGGGGGTTGGAGGAGCCACTGGACAGGGGGGTCCCCCCTCCGTAGGGGGTGGGACCCCTCCCTAGAGGGTGGGACATCCTCTGACTGGGGTTTTGCCCGCGTGTCTGTGCGGGGTGTCACTTCCTCTCTTTTCGGGGGGCCAGTCTCCTCTTCTCTGCAGTATCCATCTCTCTGGTAGGGTAGCCCCTCTGATCTTGGAACCCCTGTGGACCGAGAGATCCCTGTTAGGCATTCCTAACTGAGGAGTGCTCCCTGGAGTCTTGCCCTCCCATCCCGGGGTCTTCTTTGACCCTTAGCTCCTCCCATCTGTTGAGGGATGGGTCACTTGGCAGTCACATTACCTGGTGCTGACCCCTCACGGCGCCCCCCCTTCTCCCCCCCACCCCACCAGGCTGACCCTGCTAGAGGCCAGCCTGGATTCTGGGCATCGAGGAGATGGATGATGCTCAGGCAGGAGGCTGTCTCTCGGACTGGGGTGGAACTCCTTCCCTTTATGTGTTTACATGCCTAGCCCCAAACCAGACCTAGCCCAGTACCCCCCTTCCAGCTCCCTCCCTGTCCTCAGGAGCCACCTGGGTGAGATGGCCCTTTTCTGAGTGAGAAGCTTTCCCCCAGCTCTACCTGGCTGTCCACCTACTTCCTGCATCCTCTTTCAGCGGTTTTTCATCTCATTGTGACCCTTTCTCCCTCGTCTAGCCCCTCTGCCTGCTACAGGGACTCCTGTGTTTCTGTGGGTGGCATCACTGTCCTCAGGGAGCCTCACAGGAATGGAGACTTGGGTCGTCTGCCTTCCAGCATGGTCCCCTTTCCACCCCAGTGCCCCCATTTCCTTGGGGGCCCTGGTTTCCTCTTCCCTGAACCCTGGCTGGTTTTCCTCCTTCCTGCTTCTCTTCTCTTTAGTACCTCTGCCTGCGGGCTTTGCCTGAGCAGCCTTGAAGCGAAAGTCTGATTGGCCACACCTGGGCTCTGAGACTCACAATGGCTCCTTGTTGACCATGGATTTGCACATCCTGCCACCTGGCAGCTTCCATGTCCTCCACAGCACAGTGGGCGTCATAGCTTCCACAGGTAGCCCCTTCCCTTGCTCACCCAGCTCCCTCTTTCTTCTGGCTGCCTGCTCCCTGGAGACAGGTGTGGCTTATTACTCTCTAGGCCTTTTTTCAGGTAATAGTTGGTAAGTTAATATGTGTTGGATTGGGGGACAGAGTTGTTTCTTTTTGGTTACACTGCACAGCTTTTGGGATCTTAGTTCCCCCACCAGGGATTGAACCTGGGCCCTCAGCAGTGAGAGCACAGAGTTCCAACCACTGGACCGCCAGGAAACTCCCTGAGGCACAGACTTGATTCCCACCAAGAGCCAGAAGTGGAACCACATCCTTCTTTTGTGTTTCTGTGCCTTAACTCCATGTCTCTTTTTCTTTTGCCAGTTGTTCTCCCTGACGCTTTACAAAAATGATTTCACAGAAGGGCAATCCTGTGAGATGTGTGAGGCTGAGCTGTCACCTCACTGCCAGGATCCTGAACTGGCTCTGCCACTTACTAGCTGTGTGGTCAGAGGGAAGTCACCGGATCTCCTGAGCCTTGGTTTCCCTCATCTGTAAAATGGGCATAATGAGAGGACCGACATCATTGGGTGGGCGTGAGGGCGATCAGGTTGAGGGCTTTGCCACACGTGGCCGGTGGGGGTGGCTGAGCAGACACTAGCAGCACCAGTAGCCCCTAGACTGTCTGCTCAACTCCTGTCTGCCCTTCAAGGCTGGGACTGGTGTCCTGCTGGCCAGGATGAACCTGCAGACTTAGTTTGGGCTTCTCACACTGAGTTGCAGTCTCCTGGAGATGACGGGTTCCGGTCCCCACAGGCGGCATCAGCTGAGCTGAGTGGGGCTCCTCTCTTGGTCTGGGAGTGCTTTAGACCTTGTTTTTTTTTTCTCTTTCTCCTCTTCTACTCCTGATGGGTAACCCACCCTGCTCCTTTCCTTTCCATAGGCCTGGCCCTGGACATTTTGGGCTTTGTTTTAGGAGCCAACTCAAATGCTGTCTTCTCTGATTATTCTCTTTGACCACTTTCCTTTTTCTCTCTCTCCAGTTGCATATAATTTGGAGTTTTAACCTGTCTTGCCTTTTTGTTTAGTTGTGAGCATGTTTTGTTTTTTTTGGTTTTTTTTTTTTTTATTTTTTTTTCTCTTTCTCCTCTTCTACTCCTGATGGGTAACCCACCCTGCTCCTTTCCTTTCCATAGGCCTGGCCCTGGACATTTTGGGCTTTGTTTTAGGAGCCAACTCAAATGCTGTCTTCTCTGATTATTCTCTTTGACCACTTTCCTTTTTCTCTCTCTCCAGTTGCATATAATTTGGAGTTTTAACCTGTCTTGCCTTTTTGTTTAGTTGTGAGCATGTTTTGTTTTTTTTGGTTTTTTTTTTTTTTGTCTGTGAGGCATGTGGGATCTTCGTTTCCTGACCAGGGATTGAACCTGTGCCCCCTGCAGTGGAAGCATGGAGTCCTACCCACTGGACCATCAGGGAATTCCCTATTTGTGAGCCTTCTTATTTGCTTAAACACAGCACCCTTGAACTTGTGTTGTCTGTGCCATCAGCGGTGGCTGGTGTGTGGCTGGTGGGCAGCACGGAGCAGTGCTCTTGTCTGGTTGTAGGGAGAGAGCAAGGGATGCGTCCTCACAGGCTGGCTCAGCCCTACCGCAACCCTGAGATGGGATGAGTTGGGGGACATTCCCCAACCCCCCAAGACCAGTGTCAGCAGGAGAATTCTGTCCTTGTGTGTTGGAGGGGCAGGGCCTCCCTGCAGCTCTGCAGTCTCTTCCAGGACCAGAACCGGAGGTTGGCTGGCTCTTGTCATGGCTTCCAGCGGAGTTCGTCTGGGAATCCACAGCATGCCCACCTAGATCCTGGGGTCCTCTGGGTGCAGACCTTGGGGTCAGCCTGCAGCCCCAGCCCAGCACATGTGCCTGTGACACGGCCTTGTTTGCAAGGCCCCAGGGGGCATACTACACGTCCCAGCTCTCGGTCATTAGGGGAGGCCACCAGCTTTATGGTACACATTACCTTTTACTTTTATACAGAGCCATTAAAAAAAAATTATGTATATTTATTTGACTGTGCTAGGTCTTTTCAGAGAAGGCAATGGCATCCCACTCCAGTACTCTTGCCTGGAAAATCCCATGGATGGAGGAGCCTGGTAGGCTGCAGTCCATGGGGTCGCTAAGAGTTGGGCACGACTTCACTTTCACTTTTCACTTTTCACTTTCATGCATTGGAGAAGGAAATGGCAACCCAGTCCAGTATTCTTGCCTGGAGAATCTCAGGGAGGAGATTCTAGTGGGCTGCCGTCTGTGGGGTCGCACAGAGTTGGACACGACTGAAGCGACTTAGCAGCAGCAGCAGCAGGTCTTTTAGCTGCAGCACATGGGGTCTTTGTTCTGTGTTGCAGCAGGTGAGATCTAGTTCCCTGACCAGGGGTCGAACCCTGCCCCCTTGCATTGGGAACCCAGAGCCTTAACCACTGGACCACCAGGGAAGTTCCAGTACACCCTCTTCTGGAGGACTGGGCCAAGTGTCTTTACATCGCAAACTGCAACTCATCTCTGCATGCCAGCATCTGGGGGAGAGCTGGCCAACACAAAGAAGGCTTGGTCTCCATTCTCAAACAGCTCAAGTGTCTTTGTGGGGAGAAGGCTCTCACAAAGGTAGCAGCGCTGAGCAGCGGGGGTAGGGGCGTGTGCTGCACAGCTTCTGAGCTCCGGGGTTATTAGGATGCTGTTAAAGGGGGCTGACAGGACCTTAAGCTGAGATGTGAAAGGTGTAGGCGGGTCAGAATTCTCACAGGTGGGGAGGAAGAAGCCAGTGAAGAAGCCAGTTTGTAAGCGGGGCTTACAAACTCAGAGGCCTGCAGGGACCAGGCAAGTGATGAGATATTAGTTAACAGTGAGTGTTTAGTGAGCCCTTCCTACACGCCAGGCCTCATTTGGGAACTTTGCATGGATTAACTAACTTATTCCTCAGTAATCTGGCCAGATAGCTGGGGCTTTTATCAAGGTTCCCAGCTGAGAAGCTGGAGGCTTAGAGTCTTGGCTGAGATCTCGCAGCTGTGACCAGTGGGGCTGGAGTCAGTGCCCTGAGCTGCGGTATTAGGTTGCCTCTCACGTGTGTGTGCAGGGCCGGATGGGGCGCTGTTACCTGCTTTAGCTGTTTGTCACCGTGTTGTGTGACTGCTGCCTGTTGCTTCATTGCGAATCACCCCAGGACTTAGTGACAGTAAACGACAGTAGACGTTTAGTATCTCAGTTTCCACGGGCCAGGCTTCTGGGGGGTGCTTAACTGGACAGTTCTAGCTCTGGGTCTCCGAAGGCTGCGTCTATCTGTTCTCATCTGAAGGCTGGACCGGGACTGGCAGCCACACTATTCAGGGGCTGGCCTGCGTGGTAGTGAGTCATTGCTGGTTGTGGGCAGGAGGCCTCTGCTACTCAAGCACCTAGGACTGCTTGAGTGTCCTCCCAGCGTGGTCGCTGGCTTCTTGCAGAGCAGGTGATCATGACAGAAAGAACTGCAGTGCCCTTATGACCTTCTGACCCAACCTCAAAATGCACTCGGTCGTTTCCGTAACAGCTGGTTGGTTCGTTGGATCAGCCTGGTTCAGCCGGGGGCAGGGAGGGGACATCTGTTGGCCAACTCCCACAATCAGGATGCCCGTCTTCTTGGGAGAAGTCAGAAATTCTTTCTGAAATTTCATTCGGAAACCCAAATTTAGTGTCAGCTGCTTCTGTTTTTTTCTGAGCATCGTGCAGACTGAACAAGACATGCCTGTGATTGGTCACTCAGGTGTCTGGTTTGTAGCCTCTGAGCCCAGGTTGGGATGTATGTGTACAAACAGAAGCCCCGGAGTCCCTGCTTGACTGGAGAGTTGTGGACGGTGGGAGAGTTTGGGCACGAACTCCACCCACTTCTTCATGGGTCATTGTGAAGTTGAGATGGCGTGACCTCCAGCTCCTGGGTCGGCAGGCTGGTTACATTCCTCCACCCTGCTACATGCTGTTGGGGATGCAGTTTGTGATGGGCTATCAAGGTCTTCAGGGGAGGCCTGCGTTTCAAGCTCCGGCTCCATCTCTTGTGTCAGCCTGGATGTGGGGGTGGTTGGTTTGGTGCCAGAGCTCTTTGCAATTTGTGAGGACCAAGATAATTAAAAAAAAAAAAAGCCTGGGAGAGGGAGGACCTGCAGGGCCTGTTTGTCTAGTGCGGTTTCCCCCAGGCCTTCCAGAGGCTCTGCTGCTGGAGAAGTGCCCTGGGCCTGGCACGGCCTCCCTTGACGGGGAGCATGGCAGCAGGCTCCTGCTAACATGCACTTTTTCATCCCTATCTCCTTGTCTGAGCTCGTGCGGTGCGGCCAGGAGGCCCGTCATGTGTCATGAGTGATGCTCAGGGTAACAGGCTTGGGCCCTCCTCTCTGACAAGCGCTGTTCTTAGTGCCTTCTGTGCTTTGACTCACGCAGTCCTTGCAGTGACCCCACGATAAGTACCATTATCTTACTTGGAAGAGACAGAGGCCCAGAGAAGATTAATGACTTGGGTGACATCAGCCAGTTTAGAGAATGGCAGGACTTGTACCCGGATAATCGGCCCTGAAGCCAGTGTCTGAGCAGCGTGCTCTCTGCAGTTGTCCCTGTGTCACAGGTGAGGATGCTGAGGCTCAGGGAGGTGAAGCAGCCAGCCCAAGGTCGCTGTCTAGTAAGTGACAAGAGCTGAGGTCCGAAGCCGTCATCCAGCCTGGCCCTGGGGGCAGGTTAACCCTGCGCTGTCATGGGAGAACCCGGGGCTATCTCCAGCCGGTTTCCAGATGACCCTCTGGAGAAACAGTCCCAGAGAGACAGCGTGGCCCGTCTGAGGTCCCCAAGCACTGTGTCGAGAGTCAGGGCTGGCTCCAGCTCCCAGATGCAGCCATCCCTCGCGTCTTTCCCTGTGAGCTTGATCGACCTGGACTGTGGCTCCTGGCTTGAGTAGATATAGGGCAGGGCTCAGGGGAGGTTCTCTTGTAGGGTCTGGAGGACGGGCAGGCATCATTGCTGGGACACCAGCTTCTCTTTCTTGAACTCAGAGCTCTAAGGCACCCCCCTTCCCCTCATCACAGCTATGCTGACTCTTTCCCCTTTGTTCTGATCTTTGCTGCCAGAGATGCCCCATGGCCTGGGCTCTTGGCTTCCTCCCTGGTCCTAGTCCCCTGCCCCTGCTGCACTGGCTCTCAGCGATTGCTCTCTTCCTCTAGCTCCCATGTCCAGCATGACTGAGAACAAATACTGGGTGCTGGGACTTCTCTGGTGGTCCCGTGGCTAGGACTGAGCTTCCAATGCATGGGCCTCAGGTTTGATCCCTGGTCAGGGTACTAGATCCCACATGCCATAACTAAGATCTGGTGCAGCCAAAAAAAAAAAAAATTTTACTGGATGCCACATGGAGGTGGGACACTGCTAAGGGCAGGGATCACTATGTGTCATCCTCTGGATACACCCCCAGTGAGGATGATGGAAACTGTAGTTGAGTGATGCAGTGAGAGAACTTGACTTGTTGACCCCCAGGCCTTCCAGAGGCTCTGCTGCTGGAGAAGTGCCCTGGGCCTGGCACGGCCTCCCTTGACGGGGAGCATGGCAGCAGGCTCCTGCTAACATGCACTTTTTCATCCCTATCTCCTTGTCTGAGCTCGTGCGGTGCGGCCAGGAGGCCCGTCATGTGTCATGAGTGATGCTCAGGGTAACAGGCTTGGGCCCTCCTCTCTGACAAGCGCTGTTCTTAGTGCCTTCTGTGCTTTGACTCACGCAGTCCTTGCAGTGACCCCACGATAAGTACCATTATCTTACTTGGAAGAGACAGAGGCCCAGAGAAGATTAATGACTTGGGTGACATCAGCCAGTTTAGAGAATGGCAGGACTTGTACCCGGATAATCGGCCCTGAAGCCAGTGTCTGAGCAGCGTGCTCTCTGCAGTTGTCCCTGTGTCACAGGTGAGGATGCTGAGGCTCAGGGAGGTGAAGCAGCCAGCCCAAGGTCGCTGTCTAGTAAGTGACAAGAGCTGAGGTCCGAAGCCGTCATCCAGCCTGGCCCTGGGGGCAGGTTAACCCTGCGCTGTCATGGGAGAACCCGGGGCTATCTCCAGCCGGTTTCCAGATGACCCTCTGGAGAAACAGTCCCAGAGAGACAGCGTGGCCCGTCTGAGGTCCCCAAGCACTGTGTCGAGAGTCAGGGCTGGCTCCAGCTCCCAGATGCAACCATCCCTCGCGTCTTTCCCTGTGAGCTTGATCGACCTGGACTGTGGCTCCTGGCTTGAGTAGATATAGGGCAGGGCTCAGGGGAGGTTCTCTTGTAGGGTCTGGAGGACGGGCAGGCATCATTGCTGGGACACCAGCTTCTCTTTCTTGAACTCAGAGCTCTAAGGCACCCCCCTTCCCCTCATCACAGCTATGCTGACTCTTTCCCCTTTGTTCTGATCTTTGCTGCCAGAGATGCCCCATGGCCTGGGCTCTTGGCTTCCTCCCTGGCCTAGTCCCCTGCCCCTGCTGCACTGGCTCTCAGCGATTGCTCTCTTCCTCTAGCTCCCATGTCCAGCATGACTGAGAACAAATACTGGGTGCTGGGACTTCTCTGGTGGTCCCGTGGCTAGGACTGAGCTTCCAATGCATGGGCCTCAGGTTTGATCCCTGGTCAGGGTACTAGATCCCACATGCCATAACTAAGATCTGGTGCAGCCAAAAAAAAAAAAAATTTTACTGGATGCCACATGGAGGTGGGACACTGCTAAGGGCAGGGATCACTATGTGTCATCCTCTGGATACACCCCCAGTGAGGATGATGGAAACTGTAGTTGAGTGATGCAGTGAGAGAACTTGACTTGTTGGTCAGCTTCCTGCTGAACTGTTATCATCCCTGGGGGCACCGGTGGATGAATTTTAAGTTCTGTTGAAAACATACTGAGATTAAAAAGGCCCAAAAAGGGGACAGGACTTGCCCATGGTTCCAGGATTAGAACCTGCTGAGAAGAACGTGTTTCCATTTGTGTAAAAGTGGAAGGCAGAGGGATATATTTGCTGACACATAAAATCCGCAAGGTCACACACAAAAAAGTCTCTTTTACTGGTTACCTCTGGACCAGAAAAGTTAGAGGGTTGAGGGAGTAAGAGAGAGGGAGGCTTTTTTTTTTTCTTCTTTAACCATGTAATCTTTTATTTACTTTGTAATTTTGAATTCTGTGACTGTGGCACTTACTCAAAAATTAAAATAAGTAAAAAATACAAAAAAATCCCCATAGCATTGTTTTGGCATGAAGAGTCATTGGCAGGCTTCCAGTACTGGACTGAATTTTCAAATCTATTTAGGTTTTCTGAGTTTGTAGGGTATAATAATGTGTTAAGTCACTTTAGTCGTGTCCAATTGTTTGTGACTCTATGGACTGTAGGCTGCCAGCTTCCTCTGTCCATGGGATTCTCCAGGCTGGAATACTGGAGTGTGTTGCCATGCCCTCCTCCAGGAAATCTTCCCGACCCGGGATCGAATGTACATCTCCAGCATTGGCAGGTAGATTCTTTATCACTAGTACCACCTGGGAAGCCCCTAAGTATTTTATACACGGCTCATTGAAATCCTCATATTTGCCCTGTGAAGCAGGTTGTTATTAATCATTTCCATTTCACAGATGGGGAAACAGAGACTTAGGACTTACAGAGAAGCTGCCTGAAGCCTCCAGCTAACAAATGGCCGGACCGAGATTTGAACCCAGGCCTTCTGGGTCCGGAGTCCATGGTCTCAGGCGTGCTGGTTAAGATAAAAAATCAGCTGCCTCATTGCTTTGGTTCTTTTAGGGGACTAGCAGTGGTGGGTTTGCTTCAGCAAAGACTAAGGTGCCCTGCTCTCCCAAGATCCTTTCTCATCAGATGCCTTTGAAGCCTTCAGACACATGTAACTCCATCTTGTCATTGAACTAAGTTTCCTCCTAAGATTTATCTGAGCTATATGTCTTTTTTTTTTTTTCCCCCCAGAAAATTATGATGACTTGTATCATTGGTCAGTTGAGTCGTATTCAGACTTCTGGGCAGAATTCTGGAAATTCAGTGGAATTGTCTTCTCATGCATGTATGATGAGGTAAGTAGAGATTTCACTTACACATTCTTTTCTACATTGCAAAATCATTAATTTGGGGGGGATTGTGGTTATGATTCAAGATGAAGTATTAATTTGGAGGAAGACTAAATCCTATCTTATTTTAAATCCTCATAACAGTGGGAAAAAGTCATTGCCTCAGAGAATTGCTGGGGGATGTGTTTTGGGGTCAAGGACCTCATGGGTACTCTGCAGACTTGGAGCCCCCCAGTGAGCATGGATCCTAGGCCCTGTTTTGCCACTCTGAGTGATCCTAGGAGTAGGGCATCACTTTGTTTTTAATAAAAATTGTTAGAATTGTGGTAAAATACACAGAACACAAAATTTACCATTTTATCCATTTTAAAGTATATATTCAACAATGCTACACGTATTCACATAATTGTTTTTTAAACTATCAGTTTTGTTGTTAACTTGGATTTTATTTTTGTCGGTGCAGCATGTGGGATCTTAGTTCCCTGACCAGGGATCAAACCCATCCCCCTTTGCAGTAGAAGCTCAGTCTTAACCCCTGGACCACCAGGGATGTTCCTAACCTGGATTTTAGAGGAAAAATCCCAGCTGTTTATGCTCAATAAATATCCAGGGACTGGGAACTCTGTTATTCAAATAATCATCTGTTGTGTTGTTGGTTTCTTTGTGAGGTGAGCCATTCTGAAAGGTTCATCTGCAGGCACTTGGGGAAAAAACCAAGGTTCCAGCCCCTGAGGACAGAGGCAGGGATCCTGCTTTCTGAAAACTGTGGTGGGAGGGTCAGGTAGGCCCTGCACTTTGACCCCCTGGTTTCCATGTTTCTGGTTACACCTGGAACACTGGGCGGCTGCCATGTCTGTCTTATTTACTTTCTCTTATCAGCATCTTTCATAAAGTAGGGGCTTAATAATTGTTGATGGAGTAAATTAGTGGGGATGGTGTTTTCCGTTGGCATTAATATTTTTAACATTAGCGAGGAATAATTGCTATGTATAATTATGTATTTCAAGTGTACATGTGATGACTTTATATATATATATATATTATATATATATATATATAATCTTATAGAATGATTACCAAGATAATTGACACAGTCATCACCTCACACAGGTACCTTTTATTTTTTCCCTTGGTGAGAATGCTTAAGCTCTCTCAGAAGCTGTCAGGTACACTGTCCTGGATTCATTTCTATTTTCAGTTTCCAGACTTTGGGCCAGGTCAGCATTCCCTCCATAAAACCATCTAGTGTTGCTTGGGCTGGTTGGTTAGTTGGCTTCCTGGGACACGGAGTCCCTCGTGCGCATCCTTGGTGTTACCCTCTTGTGCACGTGTGTCTTGGTTTGCCGTTTTCCCTCTAGGTCGTGGACACTTCCAAAGGGATCGCCGACGTGCCTGAGTGGTTTAAAGGCAGTCGCCTCAACTATGCAGAAAACCTCCTGCAACACAAAGAAAATGACCGAGTGGCCCTTTACGTCGCACGTGAGTCCTGGCAACTGCTCGAGTTTTCCTCTCTTAGTGTGTATTTTTTGTTTTAATTTTTTGGCTGCACCAGGTGGCATTAGAGATCTTAGTTCCTGGACCAGGGGTTGAACCCTGGCCCTCTGCCCTGGAAGCGTGGAGTTCTAACCACTGGACTGGCAGGGAAGTCCCAGTTCTGAAGCATTCAGAATCTGATATCTTTATTTCCAAATAATATCTTGGGACCTTTGGGTTTTGTGTGTGTGTGTGTGTGTACACATGTGATGAGAACATAAAATAGTAACTTCACCATCTTAACCATTTTTTTAACACCAATTCAGTGGTGTTAAATATATTCACATTGCCATGCAGTAAATCTCTGGAATTTTCTCACTGAGACTTGGTACCCACTCAACATTGATTTCCCCTTTTCCTCCCCCAGCCCTTGGAAAGTTATATATATTAAAAAAAATCACAATCAAATCAAAGAATTCTTCACTTTATAAAAGCATTGCCAATAGTAAAAAAAAGAAATTTTTTAATGGCAGATTCTGAGTGTGTGTCTCAGAGGTGCCCTCTCCCTCAGCTTTTCTTTTCTGTAATGTTGGGTAAATCTGTATCTTGTTTTGCATTCTCTGCATCTGTCTCCCAGGCATGTTTTCTAACCTGTATTTGTACAGGTGTGAGTTTCATCCGTGTCCGTGACTCACAATCTCTCTCTCTTTTTTGAAAAATTTATTTTGTTTTTTGGTTGTGTGCAGTGTGGGATCTTAGTTCCCTAACTAGGGATCAGCCCCAAGCCCCCTGCAGTGGAAGCATGGAGCCCTAACCAGTGGACCACCAGGGAATTCCCTAGAATCTTTTTTTGTTTTTTTAAACTAAAAAAAATTTTTTTTACCGTGTTGTGTTGGTTTCTGCAATATGACAACACAAATCAGCCATAATTCTACATACATCCCCTTCCTCCCTCCCCTCCCCTCCAGGCCATCACAGTGCCAGGCGGGCCTCCCTGTGCTGCGCAGCCACTTCTCACCAGCTGTCCGTCTTGCACCCGATAGTGTATATATGTCGATGCTGCCTTCTCCATTCGCCTCACGCTCTCGCTTCCCCACTGTGTCCACAAGTCCATTCTCTGCATCCGCATCTCCTTTCCTTCCTTGCAAATAGGTTCATCGATATCATTTTTCTAGATTCCATATATAGATATTTATATAGTATATTTGTTTTTCTTTTTTCGACTTATTTCACAATGTATAACAGGGTCTAGTTTCATCCACCTCACTGGAACTGACTCAAATTTGTTCTTTTTTATGGCAGAGTAATATTTCATTGTGTATACGTACCACATCTTTATACATTCACGAGTCGATGGACATCTAGCTTGCTTCCATGTCCTGGCTACTGTAAATGGGGCTACTGTGTACACTGGGGTGCATGTGTCTTTTTCGAAGATCAGAGCCTCTCTTTGGAGGACAGTCCACGGATGACCTATCCCTTTGCTCTTCCCAGGGGAAGGCAAGGAGGAGATCATGAAGGTGACTTTTGAGGAGTTGCGGCAACAGGTGGCTTTGTTTGCAGCAGCGATGAGGAAGATGGGCGTGAGGAGAGGAGACCGGGTCGTTGGTGGGTATTTCTGGCTCCTGTCACTGTGGGAACAGGGGAGTGGCTG
The DNA here is from genome assembly GCA_006408675.1 of Madoqua kirkii. NCBI lineage: Eukaryota > Metazoa > Chordata > Mammalia > Artiodactyla > Bovidae > Madoqua > Madoqua kirkii. The sequence goes on from SJYC01002334.1 coordinate 15,397, forward strand.
GGAAGAAATGCGGCGGAGTTGGGTCGGTTGCCCATGGCCTTATGTGTACGGGTGCTGCACAAACTAGACCAGGAAGGATGATCACTGAAAGTGCGGCCTGGCAGGAGTGAGCTGGGCTGTGAGGGTCCTTGGCTCTCAGCCCCAGCGTGAGCGTGTCTTTATGCTGAGTGGGAGCCAGTGTTCACAGCTGTGTATTTTTTTTTAATGAAACATGGTCCTTTTTTTTTTTTAAAAATTTTATTTATGGGACTGTGCCCACTCTTAGTTGCGATGCATAGGATTTTTAGTTGTGGCGTATAAACTCTTACCTGTGGCATGTAGAATCTAGTTCCCTAACGAGGGATTGAACCTGGGCCCCCTGCTTTGGGAGCACTGAGTCTTAGCCACTGGACTGCCAGGGAGGTTCAAACGTAATCCTTAAATGAAACACAAGCCAGAGAGTTCACCAGTTGCGTGCATGCTCAGTCATGTCTGACTCTCTGCATGGTCCTTTTTTTTTTTTTTAAATTTTATTTATGGGACTGTGCCCACTCTTAGTTGCGATGCATAGGATTTTTAGTTGTGGCGTATAAACTCTTACCTGTGGCATGTAGAATCTAGTTCCCTAACGAGGGATTGAACCTGGGCCCCCTGCTTTGGGAGCACTGAGTCTTAGCCACTGGACTGCCAGGGAGGTTCAAACGTAATCCTTAAATGAAACACAAGCCAGAGAGTTCACCAGTTGCGTGCATGCTCAGTCATGTCTGACTCTCTGCAACCCCATGGACTGTAGCCTGCCAGGCTCCTCTGTCTATGGGATTCTCCAGGCAAAAATTTTGGAGTAGGTTGCCATTTCTTTCTCCAGGGGATCTTCGTGACTCAAGGATCAGACCTGAGTCTCATGTGTCCTTCATTGGCAGTTGGGTTCTTGACCACTGACTCTTCCAAGGCCGGGAAAAGCTGGCTGCTGCATTTTCTGCGTCTGCCCACCTCCAACGCACTGGTTTTCGGAGGAATTTTGGAGGGTAGTTTCCAGGCTGTGATTTCCGCTGCTTGTATTGACATGACTGTAGACTGATCCTGAAAACACAGCGGAGGGAGTTTTATCAGTGGAGACTCACCTGACAGATTTCCTCTGCCACAAAGATGTCATGGGTGGTGCCGCCAACCTGCTCATTTTCCAGATGAAAAACCGAGGTCCAGGGGAGAAAATTCACCAATTCATTTTTTTTTTAACGTGGAAAGAATTTCATTATAAAAAACTGGTTGTTGATGTAATGAGAGGGCTTCCCGGCTGGTGCTAGTGGTAAAGAACTCATCTGCCATTGTAGGAGACGCAAGAGACTCGGGTTTAATCCCCAGGAGAAGGAAATGGCAACTCACTCCAGTATTCTTGCCTAGAGAATCCCATGTACAGAGGGGCCTGGAGGGCTATAGTCCATTAGGGTGGCAAAGAGTCGGACACAACTGAAGTGACTTAGCATGCATGTATGCAGACAGCTTCAGTTCACAAGGTTGTTAACATAAAGTGTGAAAATACTTGGCCTCTGGAGATTATTTTAAATAAGGAGTTAACTTTTACTTTTTTATTTTTGGGCCATGCTGCTTGTGGGTTCTTAGATCCCTGACCAGGGCTTGAACTTGGGCCCTCAGCAGCAAAAGAGTGGAGTCCTAACTGCTAGACTGCCGTGGACATCCCTGAATTACTTGATAATGAGGTATGAAATTTCTTGGCCAGGACATCCCATCACAGATCTGTTAAACAATCGATTGTAACTGTTTGGTGCCACAGCATACGAGCAGGACCCCTGGGCCCCAGCTTCCTCATGCCGGGCTGGTGGCCACACTGTCCCTGGGGATCCCCACTAGGGTTTTCTCACTCAGCGTGGCTTCTCCCACGTAGTCTTTCCCGGTGAGAATTTGTTTAGCAGCTTCGAGGGTACCAGGCTCCCTGGAGTCAGGTAGCTTTCTTTTTGTACTTGGTGCTGCTTTTGGGCCTGTGCGTTTGAATGAGAACTTTCTCCTCCCCTGGACCTCGAGTTTCTTCATCTTTAAACAGGGCAGCAGAGAGCCTGACCTGACTGGTTGTACAGAATGTCTCGTGGGTGGAGAAGTCAGGTGTGCCTTCTCAGTCCTGCCCATCCTCCAGCATCCCGGGTGGGGCCAGTAATGAGGAGGCGTCCAGGGACGATTTCCAGTCCACAGCCAGCTGGGGTTCTTTGTGCTTTTTGCTATGATGCTGAGGTCAGCGTTTAAGTCGTTCCTTCCAGGGGCAGACGTCAGATCTCATTCTTAAGCCAAAGAGAGAGCTTCTCTGTCCTCTGGCCACACGGCTTTGCTCAAGGCACCAACCCCCGTGGCACTGAGGGTGTCTGTCCCATGCTCCGAAGTTCACTAGCTCCTGCTGCCTGCCAGGGGCAGGCCTGCACAGGCCTTGCATTCTTGCTTCCTTCCCTGCCTCCTCACACCCTCACCTTTCCTCAGTCCTTCCCTGACTGCTGTCCTCTGAAGTGTCCAGCAGATCCTTTGTTGGGAGCCAGCCTCCTCTCACTGGCCTGTAACTTTACCCGCAAATAGCATCACTCAGGGAAGCCTTCTGGTTGCCGCCGTTGGACCCTCAGGAGTCACTCAGGGAAGCCCCTGGGTTGCCCCCATTGGATCCTCTGTCAGCATCTCATCCTCTGTCTTCAGAGAATGTGTCATTAGTATTGGGTTGGCCAAACAGCTTACAGAAAAACCCGCACGAACTTTTTGGCCAACCCAAGTAATTTTCTGTTCGGTTTTTGTGATTATTTGATCATCGGTCTCCTCTGTTTGGCTTTAGAGTCCACAAGGCCTGGGGGGTCCAGCTGTGAGGCTGCCCTCCCTGCCCCCAGGGGTCATGGGACCCAGACCACAGGCCAGGGTGTCAGCAGGAGAAGCCACTGGGCGTGTTGGTATAACCGTCACCCATCTTCCCCTCCCGGGGGCCTCACTGAAAGTTGGCGCTTGGCCTCTATTTGCAGAGAGGGTGACCTTACCCTGGGGTAAGCCGTGTGAAAGGGCGGGACCCTGAGACTCCTTCTCAGATGATGGAGCCGGGTGTGCAGTGAGCACTCGCTAAGTGTTAGCTGACTGGGCCTGTCTCAGCCCTGGATGGAATGTTCCCCTGTAGATCCAAGGATTTGCCCTGGTTCACTGAGGTCTCTACTCAGAGGCCGGCCCTGCCATCCTGTGCAGAAATCCACTGCCACTCTGTCTGCATCTCATTTACATTTGTCACCTTACTGGCTCCCTGAAATCAAGGAGGTGTGTGTGTGTGTGTGTGTGTGTGTGTGTGTGTGTGTGTGCGCGCGCGCACATGTCTATCTGTCGGTCCTCCAGGACTAGAGGATGCAGCTTTGTCTTCTGTTCATGGCCCCACCTCAGTGACGGGGGCCCTGGCACACAGTAGCGTAGAATGAGTACTTTATTGGATGACTGCGTGAGAGTACTGGGTCAGAGCAGGCATTTTGTGATTGAAACCACAATATCTTGAGTTTTTCTTGCTCTAGTTTAATCTGCCTAGAAAAGGAACTCAAGAGGCTCTTCTACCCTCCAGTGATTTTTCTTCCCTCCTATTTTTATTAAAAAAAACAAAAAACAAAAAACAAAACTCCCTTTGAGCAGACACTTCTGAGAAGGAGAAACAGAAAACAGGGTATATGGGGGCACCTCTTGGCCATGCTTTTTTGGAGGATTCCTGCTCCCGTGTTCTTGGCTCCTCAGCATCAGGCTGGTCCTGGGTGGCACCCCACACCCCCAGCCACCCCGCTTCTTGAGTGTCGCAGCTAGAGTACTGATTTGACCTGATGACAGTTAGCAGGACTGGGACTGTGCTTCCCAGAAGTGAGTGTGAGGAAGCCTCAGTGCAGAGGGGCTTGGAGAGCTTTGCGGATGAAGTTAGAGCTGGTCGCGACTCTTCCTCATTTGTGGATTGGGTATCTCCTGGCCATGTGTCAGAGCCAGCCGGGTCATACAACCTCCCTGGGTGGTGAGTCTCACCCTGCCTCAGGCAGTGGCACGGTGGAGACACTTCAGTTACATTCACAGCAGATGTCTGTCAGCGGGTCTGCCATGTGCCAGGGCTGGGTGGAGCCTGGGTGCTGAGTGAGCGATGTAGGGCTCATGTCCCTGGGACACCCATCCTGGGAGATGCGGTGAATGCATAGAAACGGAAGTTCCCACCACTGTTGTCAAACAGGCAGTTCAGAGCTATGGGAGGAGGAGCAGGAGGAGAGCTGTCCAGGGCACCTGGAGTGCTGAAGCAAAGAGAGTTTTTGTGTAACCAGGGAGCCGTGCTTGGGGGAGGCCCTGGCCCTTCTGCTCCTGGCTGCCTTGTGCACAGATCCTTTCCTCTGGAGCATTTAAGACAATCTGTTTAATCGATCATAGTCTCTTTGGCTATAAAGGTTCTCTGCCTCTATTACTGTAGAAACCCAGCCTCCTGCTTGAAGACGGGCCTGAGTCCCTTTCAGGCTTGCATATGTCTCTGCTCTGTCTTCATTCCCCTACAGCCTCTCCTCTCCTCCCTCCATCCAAACATCCACCCACCAGCCGGCCAGGGGGCCTTGATCTGCAGGGTGTGACAGAAGGCATTTGGTAAACCTGAGAGCAAGACAGTCAAAGTCCTAGCCCTCGCAAGACAACAGTTATAAGTTGCCAGTTATGATTTTCCTTAGGTGGTTATTGTGGTAAATCTGGTGAGGGAGAAATATGGCATGCTTTATGGGTGACTGGCCAGAGCACCTGAGTTCATGCAGTGCCCTTGGAGAAGGCTTACCTGAGGGAGTTTCATTTGCATTCAGCGCTGAAGGATGAGTGTGTGCCCAATAGGGAAGGCTGGTGTGGGTGGGAATGTCTATAGACAGCTCGTGCAACCTGTGCAAAGGCCCTGAGGCAGCAGGAGCTTCAAACAACTGAAGAACTGAAGGCAGGCTATTGTGACTGAGCCCAGAGTGAGGGCCAGAGCGGAGGGAAAAGAGGCCAGACCGGACCTTGTGGGGGTCACTGATCGGAGTGGGTTGAAGAGGGTGATGACAGGAAGCAGTCAGGCTGGCAGTGGGTGACTGAGCATCTGAGCCGGAGCTGGCCAGGTGTGGGGGCTGGGCCTGGCCCTTCTCTGTGAGCCGTTCACAGCCAGCCCCTCTCCCTGCTCCTGCCCTGGCTCTGGGAGGTGCTTTTGGAAGTCTGCATCCTCACACCCTGACCAAGCGGTCTCCCTGTGTCCTCTCCACAGGCTACTTGCCCAACAGCGCGCATGCGGTGGAGGCCATGCTGGCAGCTGCGAGCATTGGAGCCATCTGGAGTTCCACGTCCCCAGACTTTGGCGTGAATGTGAGTCGGGGTCCCCTCAAGTGCCCTGCGTGTGCTACCCCTGCAGGGGATCATTCCGTGATTTCTGCCTGATATCTTGGGTCAGGGTGTGGGCAGCTGCAGGGTGGGACCAGCAAGATGGGGCGGAAAACGGCTTTACTATGACCTCTCGTCTCCCCAGCCAGTGACTTGTGATCCCTGGGAGAGGAGCCAGAAGGAACTTAATGTTTTTTTAAATTAGTTACTTAACTTACTTTTGGCCATGCTGGGTCTTCATTGCTGCTCTTGAGCTTTCTCTAGTTTTGGCGAGAAGGGGCTGCTCCTCTGTTGGCAGTGCACAGGTTTCTCATTGCATAGCTTCTCTTGTTGCAGAGTAGGGGCTCCAGGAGGTGTGGGCACAATAGCTGAGGTGCATGAGCTAAGTTGCTCTGCAGCATGAGGGATCTTCCTGGGCCAGGGATTGAACCCATGACCCTTGCATTAGCAGGTAGAGTCTTAACCACTGGGCCATCAGGAGAGTCCAGAGCCGAATCTTCTCTTAAGCCTACAAGTAAATGACTCTTCCTTCCTTTCTGTAATATTCCTCATGCCCAGCCATGTGTATTGGCCACATTAGTGTCTTACATGTGATGGGCAGTGTTCTGAGCATTCAGCAAGAAGTGCCCGACCACTGCTCTGGTAGCTTCATGCCCACATGAAGTTTTCTGATGTTTATCCTCTGCAGACTGTTTTCCATATTTGCTCACAGAAGTTCCTCCAAGGCCTCCAACGTTGCCATTTCTGGTCTCTTTTTAAAAAGTATTTAAAAATTGTTTGTTTACGTTTGACTGTGCTGGGTCTTCACTGCTACATGAGGGCTTTCTCTAGGTGTGGTGAGTGGAGGCTACTCTTTGTCGCTGCGAGCAGGCTTCTTATTTCGGTGGCTCCTCCTGTTGTAGAGCGTAGGCTCTAGGTGCGCAGGCTCGATAGTTGTGGGCGCGTGGGCTTTGTTGGTCTGTGGTGTGGGGGATTTTCACAGACCAGGGAGCAAATCAGTGTCCCCTGCGTTACAAGGCGGATTCTTAACCACTGGGTCACGAGGGAAGCCCTCATCTCTTACTTTGAGTCTGAGCTTTGCACCCTATGTGGGAGTGGGTTGAGCCTTTTTATTTCCTTAAACCTGGAGGGTACCAGGTACCAAGATGCACCAGCTGTACAGTGACCCAGGCAGGGGCAGGAAGCTTAGCCCCACATGGGGAAGGAAGAAACAGTAGAGCAGGACGTTTGGAACTCTCCACTTCCCAATCAGGGACCTCTTCTGGTTGCAGAGCCTTGGGGCTGAGGGGCCCTCAGGAGCCATGAGCACAGTCCCCTGTTAGAGGACACAGTGGGCATCTACGAAACCGTTCTTCTTTTGCCCTGGGCGTGGTCCCAGCTCTGAGCATCTGTCAGAGCAGCCCAGGGGCCAAGGGCTGGCCTGGCTTTGCTGCCTGTGCATCCCTGGGCGAGTTGTTTACCCTCATGTGTGAGGCAGGGGCAGTGGAAAGAGAGAGTCTTATGAAACAAGTGTAGACCGTGTGGGCCTGTGATTGGCGTGGGAGGGCTAATACACTTGGACTATAGATGCAGTGATGGAGCTTCTCCAGCCTCGCTCTGTGACCCATGTGCCTGGGCCATGGGCCAGGCATTTTGGGTGTGAGCTTGACACCGATGTCTGTCCTGAGGCTCGCTCTTCTGAAAAAGATTTCACAGTATTTCTTATTTTCCCCTGCACCACGCAGAGGAGGGATACACGTGGCTCTGTAACATGGAGGCCTGGAGCAGTGAAGTGTTTGGCCGAGGCCAGTCCTGGCCCCATGGGGTGAGGACTGAGGCCTGCTGAGTTCGGGGAGAGGGTCATCTTGGCCCTCATTGCTGGTGGCCCTGATTGCGCCTCCTGGGGCTTTGCTGGGCCTCTGCCAGATTGCCTCCACCAGGACTGACTTGAGATTGAAGCTCCGGGGTGAATTGATCCCCAAGGCCCTCTGTGAGGCCATGTGCGCTTGGGACCGGGCCATCCTTGTGGAGCCAGTACCTGGGCACTGTTGTCCTTGGATCCCTTAGTGGCCCTTGAGCTGTGTTGCCCGGAAGTGGTGAAAGTGCCTTGGGGTTGGAGAAGGTATGTGGTGTGGAGGTTACTGGCAGGCAGGCTCCTGCCTGGGTTTGAGTCGGGCTCTGCTGCTTCCGGGTTCCCATTCCTGGGGGCACACCGCAGGAGGCTTGTGAGGACAGCAGCAGAGCTCATCTAGGGTTGGGACAGCGCTTGACCCGCCCCGAGCTCAGTAAATGTCAGACGTTCCTCATGTGGGATCTGGTTCCTTGACCAGGGATTGAACCCAGGCCCCCGCATGGTGTGCCCAGGGTCCTAGGCACCGGACCTCAGGGAAGTCCAGAGGGGTGAGTGTATTTGAGTGAATTGGAACCTGGAAGCAGTTGTAAAGATGTTGGCAGAGCTCTGTGTGGCAGGAGGGTGTGGCTGTGGCCTTCTAGAGCCTGACTGAGGGCGTCACAAGCTTCAGAGAGTAGAGGGCCTGAGTTGGCCTCTGGTGGCAGCTCTCAGCCTCCAGGTGCAGGGCGGGGCGGCATTAGGGGACAGGCCGCCTCCCACTTGTTTGTAGCATCAGCAGCTGGCCCTGACCCCGTGCCTGTTCTCATGAGTCTGTCCTGTGCGGAATGTCACCACCACAGGCCACTCTGGCCAGCTCTGGTCTGAGGTCCTGTAGTGTAGAGGACGCAGCCCGTGGGTGCCGCTGGAGGGCGCCCCAGGCATTCCTTCCCTGGGCTGAGGCTGCTTTGGTTTTCTGACGTGGCGGCCGTCGTCGGACGCATGTGCGCGCTAGATGGCAGCGTGGCTCTGCTCTGACCCCGACCTTCAGCGTATTTGATTCAGGGAAATCTTTGCAATGCAACCGCCTGAGTCTGGGGAGAGCCCTCCGTCCCATCAGAAAATGACAGGGCCAGATATCTTTCTACTAAGATGCTTCATTTTGCCCTGAGTTCTGGGAGGTGGTCCTCATTTTGCTGAGCCCCTGGTGTAGAGCCAGAGGCAGATGGTCATGTGCACAGTCTTCAGGAGTGAGTGTGGAGCAGCTGACAGTTCATGTATCAGCCTGGTGACTTCAGGGTGCCCCAGCTGCTGGTACCACCTCTTACCTCTCAAGGGTGAGCCCGGTGTCCGAGAAGCCCTGGTCCGAGTAACCTGGACCATAGCACTTGCTCATGTGGTCGTTGAGACCCGTGGGCTTCCCTGGGGGCTCAGACGGTAAAGAATCTACCTGTAGTGCGGAAGACCTGGGTTCGATCCCTGGCTGAGTTGGGATGATACCCTGGAGGAGGGCGTGGAGACCCACTCCAGTATTCTTGCCTGGAGAATCCCCATGGACAGAGGAGCCTGGTGGGTTACAGTCTGTAGGGTTGCAAAGAGTCAGACAGGACTGAGCAACTAAACATAACAAGGACCTGGTAGAAAGCAGTGACCCCAGAGCCTCAGGTATCTTCTCTGTTCTCTTCCCGTAGCTAAAACCTGCAGGAAACCCTGAGAGTTGATGAGATGGGGCCTGAGGTGGGAAAGGGGAATCCTATGGGCCTGCGACAGCCCTCTTCAGAGTGTGCAAGTCTCTACTTAAAAAAGAGGCTCCTGGGGACTTCCCTGGTGGTCCAGTGGCTAAGACTGTGCTCCCAGGGCAGAGGGCCCAGGTTTGATCCCTGGGCAGTGGCACCCCACTCCAGTACTCTTGCCTGGAAAATCCCATGGGCGGAGGAGCCTGGGAGGCTGCAGTCCATGGGGTCGCTGAGGGTCGGGCACAACTGAGCGACTTTACTTTCACTTTTCACTTTCATGCACTGGAGAAGGAAATGGCCACCCACTCCAGTGTTCTTGCCTGGAGAATCCCGTGGATGGAGGAGCCTGAAAGGCTGCAGTCCATGGGGTCGCACAGAGTCAGACATGACTGAAGCAGCAGTAGCAGCAGGGAACTAGACCCCACATGCTGTAACTAAAGGTCCTGCATGTCTTAACTAATTTTATTGTGGCCAAATAAATAAAAAAGAAGCTACTGTTCTCAATTTCTGGCATCACCATATTTAGATGGTCCTCCCAGTGTCAGTAAAGGGTCCATTTCTGAAATTTGCAGTGAAGTACAAATGTCTTTCCTACTTTGACTCATTTTCTGTTGCAGATCACTGAAAATCCCTACAATAAAGGGAAAATTGCCACTCTCTTGCAAATACTGATTTTAACTTTTTATTTTTGTGATGGGGTTACATTGTTAGTGACTATGAAGTAGTTTCTAGTCCTGTGGCACACTCATAGGGGATAGTTACTGGGGTGTTTATGGGTATGAGGGCAGGGTCTGCATACATGTGGACTCACCTGTCCACGGATGAATTCTCCTTGCCTAGCCAGGCTGGTGACAACAGGACCCCCTCTGTTGCCAAGCTGCGTGGGCTGTTCTGGGGCAGGGTGGGGATGCTACTTTTGCTCAAGGATGCTGGGGGCCATTTCTTACTTCCCTTGACACCCCTTGGCTCTGGTCTGGCCTCCCCCTGCCCATCACCTCACCCTTCCTCCCATCCTTTCCACTTCTCCCACCGTCTCTGCTTGGATACACCCCCCACAGTGGGCTCAGGGACATCTCCAGGTGGGTGGTCTGCTTGTTCTTGAGGTCCACAACATTCCAGCTTCACCAAGATCTCAAGGTCCTGTGTGTGTTGACATTTGGTTTTTCCTTTGTGTCACTGTTTACCTTTGAATGGGTGGCTTTTTCAGAGACGCTGGGGTAGTCCAACCTTTGATACCCACGCATCCAAGAGCCAGGCCAGTAGCTTGTAGCCCTGTCTCTTACAGAATGCTTTCAGGTTGTTGTGTGTGTGTACCTGTGCACACACGTACGTGTGTGAACATAAGTAGGAGAGCTGGTCTCACTCTAGGTGGCTGTCCATGTGATCCAGCACTGGCCCGCTGTTGGTTACAGCACTGGGTTGGTTGCTAAGCGCCCTATCAGGTCAGCTGCACGATCACAGGTGTGTTCGTTTCATTGTGACATGAGAGCAGTCACGACTGAGCAGCCCTCTCCTGGACTGGAATGGGCCAGCAGCCGGGTTCTGATGCTCAGAGATCCCAGCTCGACCCACCAGGCACCTCACCACCATGTCATGGGGTCTCTGAGTCTGTCCATATGCCCTGTTCTGACCCCTGGTTCTGAAACACTTGTTGTCTTTGCTGTCTGCTCTCTCTCCCTGTGACCGAGGGTCACTTCTGTGATGTCTGAGCCTCAGGTCACTGCTCTCTGCTCTTCTGTGTGGGCTAGTCCACCAGAAGGATGCTAGGTGTCATGGAGAAATTTCTGCCTCCTTCCAGAGCTCCTGTCTGGCCCCATCCTGCTCCTCCCTGGCCCCAGACTTTCTAGAAATTCTTTCCCTTCCCTGGGCTGGCTCCCCCTGCCCCCGGCTCTTCTCGTGGCACCCTCAGCTCAGCACGGCCACTCCCCTTCCACCTGACTGCGAAGCCTGCTCCCCTGATGCCCTTGAACGGAGGTGCCCTCCAGAGGCGTCCTGGGATGCTCTGGCTGTGGTTCTTGCTTCCTCCCCCTGTTCAGTCTGTGGGGACGCCAGCCCTGGCTCTCAGCTGCTGCCTAGTGGCTTTCCTGTCCCAAGGGTCAGTCTTTCCTTAGCAGGGGTAGTGCTGTGGTTAAGAGCAGCAGCCCCCGTGGCAGATGGAGCAGCCTGCAACCCCAGCTCCGCCGCTGGCAGGTTGTGAAGCTTTGGGCAAATGATGCTGGTCCTGCCTCAGCAAGGATGTGGAGCTGATCACAGCCCCAGCCCGCTGTTGGGGACGGGAAGTCAGATGTGTGAGTGCCTGCCACCAGCTGGAAAGGTGGATGTTGAATGCTCAGTACATGTAGATGTTTTCATAGGCAAAAATTTTCTTCCCAGCTTAAGTGAGGACTCTCCACCCCTCTTAAAACCCTGGGGTCCAGGAAATTGTTTATTTTGCTATGTGGAGCTTGCTGCTGTTTTCTCTCTCTCTCATTTTTTTCCATGCCCTGCTTGGCATGTGGGATCTTAGTACCCGACCAGGGATTGAATCCCCTGCAATAGAAGTGCAGGGTCTACTGGACCACCAGGGGAGTGCCGCTCTGTGGAGTTTGTAGATGGCCACCTTGCCTAAGGTTCGCCCAGTGGTTCCACTGGCCTTCTTCAGCATAGCCATTTCTCTTGCCTGCTGCTTGGCTCCTTTCTGCCAGCTCCTGGCTCCCGGCTTGGCTGGAACTCCAGGATACCGTGGCAGTCTGGGCACAGAAGCTGGTTTCTGCTTTTTGCCAGGATGCTTTTTTTTTTGGCCACGCTGCAGCATTCTGGATCTCAGTTCCCAACCAGGGATTGACCCTGGGCCCCCTGCAGTGGAAGTGCGGAGTCCTAAACTGGACTACCTGGGATGTCCTACCAGGACTCTCCTCCATCAAGAGCAATGTATTTGCCATAGATTTCGGTGAGACACTGTTTGTCAGTGAGGAAGTGTCCAGTTTAGTAAAGTTTTTTGTGAGGAAGCTTTTAAGATGATCACAAGCTTTCCCCCCTTTTAATCTGTTAGTGTAGTGCATTTCATTGGTCTGTAATCTCTTTTTCTGTTTGCTTGTTTTCTGTCATTTTCTGTCTTCTGGAATGGTTTGTATGAAGGGAATGTTGTAGCGCTTAAGGATGTGGCGACACTTGTCTGCAGTTCTGTCCCTCCCTGGTGTCTGTGTTCAGAGGTAGACCTTCGACTGCTTTTTCTCCCATGGTTATTGTCTGTTCGGTTGTTCTACTGCTTCTTGGGTCATTTTTGATAAATTTAGGCCTTCTTGGGGAATCATCTACTTCATCTGGCTTTTGGCAATTTGTTAACAACACTGAACATAGTGCTTTGTCATTGATTAATCTTTCTGTAGTAAAGTGTAATTTCTGACTTTGGATGATTGTAGGCCTCAGTCTATCCATCTGTAATGTGGGAATGATAACGCTGGTTTGTGAAAGTGAAGTCGCTCAGTCGTGTTCGACTCTTTGTGACCCCGTGGACTGTAGCCCACCAGGCTATTCCGTCCATGGGATTCTCCAGGCAAGAATACTGGAGTGGGTTGCCATTTCCTTCTCCAGGGGATCTTCCCAACCCAAGGATCGAACCCAGGTCTCCCGCACTGCAGGCAGATGCTTTAACTTCTGAACTATGAGTAATATTAGTATAAAGTGCCCAGGACAGTGTCTGATACATGATAAGTACCATGTAAGTGTTAGCTAGAAATATTATCTGTCTTGATCACATTTGTCAAGAGGCTTATTTTATTGATCTTCTTGGAAGAAAGATTTTGGTTTTATTGATCAAATCCATCACTAATTTTTCCTTATGGCTTTATTCCTTCTTTTCTTCTCTCTTTTTGTTTTCCTGGCTACCTAAAGGATGAGCTTAGTTCACTGAAAGCAATTGGAAATTAGAAACAGTAACATTTAATTGCTTTGCTACTTTCCCCCAGATAGATTGTATGTTCTAAGGACAAGGAACTCTGCTTGCCTGGCACTGTGTCTTGAAAATGGATGACATTGAAAGTAGAATCTCAGTTCTTTACTCTGTAGTCCAGAGAGTCACAAATTTTATCATGTGTTAGAATCATCTGAGGGGCTTGTGAAAGCCCAGATTGCCAGGCCACCTCCACACTGTTGTCACCAAGACCATTCCTAGGGGTTTCCCCTTGTCTTAAGCACATGCTTTGCTGACTGCTGGGAAACTCTGAGAAGCAGCGCTTGGCCCATTCCAGGCCAGTTAATTAGTTACCTGGTGAGTTTAATTAATCGTCCTGCCACAGGTGGCCTGTTTCCTGCAGCCAGGGTGGAGATCCTGTCCATCAGATCCTCACACAGAGGTTCTGACATTTTTGCAGTAGCCCCAGGCATTGACCTTGAGCTGCTACATTGGGCTTACATGCAAGGGACCAGGAATGCTGGTCCAGGAGTCCGGAGTCCGGTGATGCCTTCCCAGATGCTGTTTTTGTGAATGAAGATGGCTCTGCCATAGTCTGAATTTGGCAGGCTGGAAGGGGAGCTGGAGGGGAGACTGGGCTGCGTGCAGGTTGTATCAGTGTGTCTCGAGGCTACCTACACCTGTCAGTTTTGTGTGTGCATGAGAGGTGTGCCTTCTCTGAGTGAGAAGGATGTGCTTGAGGGGGATGGTGATGCATGTGTGGTGTAAACAGACTGCTGGGTGTGGAGAGCCTGCTTTTTCAAATGGGCTGGTTTACGAGTGTACATGTTGATGGGTTTATCCATTTGCTTGGCAAAAAGTGTCATTTGGAGGATTCAGGTACCTCTGTCATTGAAGATCAAGGAGAACCAAAGTGTGGGACTGCTTTGCATGCAGAGCTTCCTTTTGGGGAGGTGAGCCTTCCCTTACGTACGCCAGAGGAGCCGTGTTGGAAGGTTCTTTCTGTAAAGTGGGGAACCACTGTGGTGGTGCAGACCCCATGCTGTTTTCCCGTTTGATAGACTCAGTGTGTGTCTGTGAGTCCATCTGGTGTTACTTTGCATTGATGCTTTCTGTGAAGTGATGTCCTGTCTCGGGTGCGTCTCTGGTTTGCTTGGCTGTCTTTCTTGGCCTCCAGGTGACAGGAATGCAGGGACATGGCTGGCGTGGTGGTCATGCTCCGTTTTCTTTCCCTGAAGATACAGCGGTCCCATGGGCTACTGAGAGATTTTGCCTTTTGGATGAGCAACAACGGTGTTTCCTTGAGCAATAACGATATTTCTTTTTGCAGGGGTGGGGTGGGGTAGGGATTGTACTACTCAGACTCAGAAGTTTGCAGCGGGTGGTCTTAGCTGCCCCGAGGCAAGTGGGATCTTAGGTCATTAGTCCGGTTCAGTTCAGTCGCTGAGTTTTGTCCAACTCTTTGCGACACCATGGACTGCAGCACGCCAGGCCTCCCTGTCCATCACCAACTCCCGGAGTTTACTCAAACTCATGTCCATTGAGTTGGTGATGCCATCCAGCCATCTCCTCCTTTGTCGTCCCCTTCTCATAACCAGGAACTATATTCGCCTCTCCTGCATTGGAGGGCGGATTCTGAACCCCTGGACCTTTGCGACAGTGGCTCTCTCCTTCTACTCCAGGGCGTTCTGGACCGGTTTTCTCAGATCCAGCCGAAACTCATCTTCTCCGTGGAGGCCGTCGTGTACAATGGCAAAGAACACAACCATATGGACAAGCTGCAGCGGGTCGTTAAGGGTGTGTGGGCTGGCATGGGTGGGGGGCGGGGTGCAGGGGCAAGAGTCCCGCCCCAGGGCTCCCAAGAACCCTTGGTAGCTGTGAGCTACAAAAACAGAGCAGTCCCAGACCTAGCTTATTTTACATTTCATAAAAAAAGAGAAAGATCAGTGACTGAGTTTGTCGGGGTCTGTAAGCTTGTGTGCTCTTTTCCCCCTGCTTTTAGGACTACCAGACCTAAAAAAAGTGGTACTGATTCCTTACATCTCCTCCAGAGAGAAGATAGACATCTCCAAGATTCCAAATAGGTGAGCCAGCCACATGCTGATCCCTAATTGCATATGGAACAGTCAAGGCCCCACTGGGCAGCAGGTTCTGAGACTTTCCAGTTGGAGTGGGAGCATCTTGGAGGTGCAGGGTATCTTTGTTAAATGTCATTCCATAGGGATTTCTCTGGTGGTCCAGGGGTTAAGAATCCACCCCGCAGTGCTGGGGCTTGGGTTCAATCTCTGATCTGGGAACTAAGATCCCATATGCTGCAAAGCAACTAAGCCTGCGAGCCAGAACTAGAGAGTCCATGCACCACAAGGAAAGATTCCAAGTGCTGCAACTGAGACCTGATGCAGCCAAAAAAAATCATCATTCTGTCGATGGGCCCTGGAGGGCCCAGAGGGAGTCCCTTGGGGCCACATGGTGACTTAGCGGCAGAACTGAGTCTGTTCCAGGAATCCTCACTCTTCCTGTCTCTTGTCCCTCAGAAGTGGTGGTGGGCTTGGATGGGGCCAGGCCTTTTGGCCACAGCAGTTCTGAATAGTGTCTAAAGTGTATCTATATGTGCATACCTGTGTGGATGTGTTTACACACACGTGTGCACTTTTGTGTGTATGTATATGGTGTCTATGTATGTATATGGTGTCTATGTATGTATATGGTGTCTATGTATGTATATGTGCATGCACGTGTATATATATACATATGCATATGTACAAAGGATTGGTGGTGTTGGTGTTAGTTACTCAGTCGTGTCTGACTCTTTGGGACCCCATGGACCCTGCCAGGCTCCTTTGTGCATA
>SJYC01002335.1:0-52071 GCA_006408675.1 Madoqua kirkii
CTATATTCGCCTCTCCTGCATTGGAGGGCGGATTCTGAACCCCTGGACCTTTGCGACAGTGGCTCTCTCCTTCTACTCCAGGGCGTTCTGGACCGGTTTTCTCAGATCCAGCCGAAACTCATCTTCTCCGTGGAGGCCGTCGTGTACAATGGCAAAGAACACAACCATATGGACAAGCTGCAGCGGGTCGTTAAGGGTGTGTGGGCTGGCATGGGTGGGGGGCGGGGTGCAGGGGCAAGAGTCCCGCCCCAGGGCTCCCAAGAACCCTTGGTAGCTGTGAGCTACAAAAACAGAGCAGTCCCAGACCTAGCTTATTTTACATTTCATAAAAAAAGAGAAAGATCAGTGACTGAGTTTGTCGGGGTCTGTAAGCTTGTGTGCTCTTTTCCCCCTGCTTTTAGGACTACCAGACCTAAAAAAAGTGGTACTGATTCCTTACATCTCCTCCAGAGAGAAGATAGACATCTCCAAGATTCCAAATAGGTGAGCCAGCCACATGCTGATCCCTAATTGCATATGGAACAGTCAAGGCCCCACTGGGCAGCAGGTTCTGAGACTTTCCAGTTGGAGTGGGAGCATCTTGGAGGTGCAGGGTATCTTTGTTAAATGTCATTCCATAGGGATTTCTCTGGTGGTCCAGGGGTTAAGAATCCACCCCGCAGTGCTGGGGCTTGGGTTCAATCTCTGATCTGGGAACTAAGATCCCATATGCTGCAAAGCAACTAAGCCTGCGAGCCAGAACTAGAGAGTCCATGCACCACAAGGAAAGATTCCAAGTGCTGCAACTGAGACCTGATGCAGCCAAAAAAAATCATCATTCTGTCGATGGGCCCTGGAGGGCCCAGAGGGAGTCCCTTGGGGCCACATGGTGACTTAGCGGCAGAACTGAGTCTGTTCCAGGAATCCTCACTCTTCCTGTCTCTTGTCCCTCAGAAGTGGTGGTGGGCTTGGATGGGGCCAGGCCTTTTGGCCACAGCAGTTCTGAATAGTGTCTAAAGTGTATCTATATGTGCATACCTGTGTGGATGTGTTTACACACACGTGTGCACTTTTGTGTGTTGTATATGGTGTCTATGTATGTATATGGTGTCTATGTATGTATATGGTGTCTATGTATGTATATGTGCATGCACGTGTATATATATACATATGCATATGTACAAAGGATTGGTGGTGTTGGTGTTAGTTACTCAGTCGTGTCTGACTCTTTGGGACCCCATGGACCCTGCCAGGCTCCTTTGTGCATGGGATTCTCAGGTGCGAATACTGGAGTGGGTTGCCATTCGCATGCTTAATACATTTTTTTCCCATTTTAGAACCTGTTTTTTGTCCCCCTTGTTAATGGCATCTTCCTTTCCTCTTCTGACATTCATACACTAATAGACTTCAGGCCTTGAGCACTGAACAAAATGGTGAGCACCTTAATTCTGAATAGGCATCAGTAAAATGGATTATGATTTGCTCCAAGTAGTGGTTCTTCCTGAAGGTCTTATTGTCCACTTTTCGTCTCTCTTAAAGAGATCACTGAAGAGAGGGAGGTTTTTTGGGACACGCTTCTTGGCTTGTGGGATCTTAGTGCCAGGTCAGGGATCTAGCCCTTCCCCCTGCAGCAGAGGTGCAGAGTCCTAACTTTTGGGTTGCCAGGAGAGTCCCAAGGAGAGAATTCTGAGATCAGAAGTGTTTACCTGCACAGGTAAACCATCCGTTTAGCCTTGTGTCTGGGCTGTGGGCAAGAGTCTCTGAGCAGCCTTGGAGCCACAGGTGGGGTTCTGGTGTGTGCTGTGTGCAGTGAGCGAGGGGGTTTGGAGGCCTTGCTCTTGGGTGGACATGGCTGAGTGGTTCTATCCGGGCACCTTCTCGGGCACTGAGCAGGATAAAGCTCATGTGCTGTCCCCAAGTTTACGGTCAACGTCAGGGGTAAGGCACACCTGCAGGAAGGGTGAGCTGTGACATCTGATCCCAGTAGACACAGTCGTGCTCACTGAGTCAGGGGACAGGCAGTGCCCAGCAAGTGAGACATGAGCACAGTTGCTTCTTTGTGGAAGGGGGAGGCAACACCTGAAGTGACCTTGAGAGATGGCCAGATCGGGGGACAGCTGCAGGTACCAGGATTCTAAAGGCTGAAAGGAGCTGCAGCAAAAAGACTATTCCCTGAAGGCTGTGGCCTCCAGCCAGACTGCTCTGGGTCATATGTCAGCTGTGTGGCCCTGGGCCAGTGATCAACCTTGCTATGCCTGGGTTTCCCCATCTGTAAAATGGGGATAATAGTACTTTCCTCTCAGGTTTAGCAGTGTGCACAAAGTTAGCTGTCAGTAACGTCGTCTGTCATTAAGAGCAGGTGACAGCCCAGTCAGGAGTGAGCTGTGTCCTCTAGAGCACCCGGGTTAGGACGTATGGGTCCTTAACAGGCCAGCCCTGGGGCATGGGCTTGTCCCCGAGACTGTGGGAACCCTGCCGACCTTGATAAATTACACCCAGCCTTAGCTCTCCTTTTAAAAAATTTATTTATTTTTAACTGAACGATAATTGCTTCACAATATTGTGTTGGTTTCTGTTATACATCAACACGAATCAGCCATAGGTATGTCCCCTCCCTCTTGAACCTCCCTCCCGCCTCCCTCCCCTCCTTGGTTTTACTGATGGGGCCATAACGCACAGAGGCCAGGAGGAACACAGGATGGTTTGCTGGCCCCACAATGGCCCAGCTTTTATTTTTCTGTATGTGTTTATCGGTGATTGATGTAAAAGGAGAGCATCCAGGAGAATCCACCACTTCATTTAGCTCCAGACAATGTAGAGAGTACCCCCTGCCCCGCTGGTCCACCCTGGGAATCGGGGCCTGTTGCTGTCCAGCTTTCAATTGCTGGGTGCCGTAGATGAACTGAAAGCTTGTCTGCGCCTGTATGCAGATACCTGCAACAGGACCGCCCTTTTGGCTTTTCATTTTTAGAAGAAACAACAAAAGTCATCACTATTTACTGTGATTTATAGACTAGTGGAAAGAAGAGGTTTTTCTCTGTGTGAAGCATCTGATTAGATTGGGCTCTTTATATAAATGGGGTTCGGATGGGAGGTGGGGGCTTTCATTGGCTGAAGGGTTCCAGGTGAATAATTTTCCTGGCACTCTGGAGAGGAGGACTCTGCTTATTTACTGCTCAGAATTGAATTATTTGGGGTGCCCTTTCCAAATGGCCGCGCCTCCCCCAGGAGACAGGCTCATCTTTAAGGATGCCTTCACATGTGAGCCAGCACACTTTTTCATTCTAGTGTGCATGCGTTTGTAAATATTTCAGAGTAATCGTCGTTGGCAGTTTGTTGCCAGCCAAGTTGAACTGAGTTTTCCCCTTTCCTTGAAAGCAAGTTCCATTTGTCAAAACGGTAGCTTTGTTTTCTTCTCTCTCTCCTCTCTCTCTTCTAAACCAGTGGAGCAACAGGGCTGGGGTTCAGGGGTTTTGCCTACTGATCTCAAAAGAGAGAAATCACCTGTCTCCCAACGTGGCTTTGCAGCTTCCGCTGTCCTGTTTCTGCTCAGGAAACAGCCCCTTCGGTAGCCCTTGATCACACGCAGTGAGGCTTTGAGTCAGCTTTGAGGGCACAGTTGAGGGCAGGCTGTTTAGGCCAGAGCCGACAGCTGGGCTGAATCTTACTTGTTCCTGGACAGGTGTTTGTATCTGGCCATTGTAAACCTCAGCATATAGGGAATCAGTGAGAATAGGATCATTGTCTGGCAGGATTTCTGTCAGAGAAACTCATGTGGGACCTTGATCCCACTCTCTTGCTGTGACCCTCACGTGTCAGAAGAGATCTCTAAACTGTCGCCTCCTCCCCTCCCTTCTGGGGGCTGGGGAGATGGGGGTGGGGCGACGGAAGGATTCAGGCCCACTTGGCTCTCACTTCCCCTTGGGGGCCCTGGGGAACAAGGCATTTGCTAATCCGATGGTGAGTAGCAAATGGGAGGCACCTGGGTTCTGAGGACTCCAGCATCAGTTCAGACCCCCTCCCCTGCAGAATTTGCACATAAACAGCATTGTGTTAATTGCAAGTGATCCCCCTCTGCTGTGTTTAATATTTAAGTGCTTAGACTCTCGGGAGAAAAGCCCTTAGTGCCTGTCAGTGGCACTAATAAGCAAAAATTTCACTGAGTTTTCTTTCAGTTCGCATAGCCCTTGAGCCCTGACTCTCCCTTCCATCACAAAAGCTTTCAGACAGGTTGGTCCTGGAGTCCAGGCTGTTATCCAGGTAGACATGGAGGGGGACAAATGGGAGGACTTGGCAGACTGCCCCCGACCCCCAATGTTCTAGAACCTTCACTGTTGTTCTCCTGTGCCTTTCTGCCCACAGCGTGTTCCTGGAGGATTTCCTGGCCACTGGGCAAGGCGACCAAGTCCCCCAGCTGGAGTTTGAGCAGCTGCCCTTCAGCCACCCACTCTTCATCATGTTTTCGTCGGGCACGACGGGAGCACCCAAATGCATGGTTCACTCGGCCGGGGTAGGTCTGCTCGGGGACTCCCTGCTGGTGAAGATGGCACCCTATCCCCACTTTCCTGGTGGGGTGCCACATGGAGATCCATCTTCAAGTGGGACGAGGGAGGCATGCTGGCCTTGCTGCTGTGACCCCATCACCATGGGGTCAGGGGTTCTGCAGTGCCGCCCTGGTCCCTCTGTACACAGTGATCCCTGAGGGGATCATGAGCCCAAGGGATGGGTCTTGCCACATTTTAGACAGAAGGAAACAAGATAGATGAGAACAGGAAACATCAGCACATCACAGGTCTTAGGAGTGGTTGGTGTGGTTTCTCCAAACTGTCATGTAAGTGTTGGTATGGATGGGCAGGTGTAGGGCAGCATTGTAAAACTTCTGTCTGACAGTGGGTTGGGGTCAAAAAGTTTGAAAGACATGGGGTTGTTATCGAATCCAAGCTCAATCTGCTCCCTGCATAACAGTCCAGTAATCTGGAGTCGAGATGGTGAAACAAGGAATAGTGACTTCATTCAGAGAGCCAGGCGTCCAAGCAGGCTAGGGCCCTAGAACACCATGTTATCAGGGTCTGTATGCCAGTTTCTTTCACAGAACAGAATGGGGAGGAGATGAGGAAGTAAGGTAAAAATTAGGCAGAAAATCTTGCAAAATATTTCCTGGCTTAGCCGCCTTGGGGAAGGGATGTGTTAATTTCTTCTTTCCTGCAGCCATTCCCAGGTGGACTGGGTCAGAATGTCATCCTGTGATCTGAACGCAGGCTCTTTAGTTTAACATTCAGGCAGAGGGGCCAGGTTCCCCAAGGCAGGTCATTATGTATGCTCATAGTTATAGGCAGCATCTTTTTAGTGATTATAGTAACAAAAGCAATGGAAAGCAAACTTTAAGAGAAACAGATCCATCATGGAGTCAGATTTTATTCTTCCCTGTTAACAGGTTACATTACAGAGTACAACTAACTGAAGGATTTCCCAAGCTGCATTAGTCAAAAGTCCGTGCTAGCAAATTAGCATGGACCTGAGGAGCTTAAATGACAAAGATTTACTTCCTCCATGTTCTGCAGGCTAGAATGTCCAAGATCGGGGTGTGGGCAGGGTGACTTCCTTCTGAGCCTCTCTCCTTGGCTCACAGGTGGCCGCCTTCTCTCTGTGTCTTCACAGTGTCTTTCCTCTGTGCATGTACATCTCTGATGGATCTCTTTAAAAAATATTCACTGTTTATTTATATGGCTGTAGCAAGCTTTAGTTGTGGCATGTGGGATTGAAGCCGGGTCCCCTGCATTGGGGGAACAGCATCATAGCAACTGGATCACGGGGGAAGTTGTTCCCCCTGCCATCCCCAGTGTCTCTTGGGTGTCTGCATTTCCTCATTCTGTAAGAACATCAGTCACAGTGGATGATGGCCCACACTAACGGTCTCACTTCCTCCCCTCCTGGAGGCCCGAGGATTACCTGAGTGGAGAGACCTCACGTTTTCAAACAGCTTTCTAGTTTTGCTTGGTCAGATGGTGGTATTTGAAGAGGAAATATAAAATTTCTCTTATCCTAGCTCATTTAGCTTTTACAGATGTTCTCTGCATCTAGAAGCTGTTTGAATCCCTGCCTTAGGAAGGAAACATTTACACTGGAATCACATTAACACCTTATACAGCTCTTTACACAGTGGTTTCATTAGAACGTGGAAAGGAGTTAAACATAACACAGCTTTGTTATTACCTGGATTTGGATCCACGGACGGTCTGATGGCAGGTTATGAATTATAACCCCCAGATGCACACAGCCTGTTCATATACAGCGGGCATCTTCCCAGAAGCCCTGGGGCAGGAGGGAGGGGATATCAGGGGCCAAAGGCTTGATTTCTGGAAGCAACACTGGCCAAGCCGAGTGGCCTCTAGGAGCGAGTTCTTCCTGTTGCTCAAACCATCCTGTTTCATCACACTGAGTCTGGAGTGCCCACTCTAAGGTGTGGCTGCTGGCGTGCTTCCCCTGGAGGGGGCGCCCCAGTCCACCTGGTCAGAAGCCTAATACCCAGCCAAAGAGATGAGGGTTTTTAGAAACCTTGCAGGCGAGGGCGGGGTGTATGTGGCAAAACAACACATCTTAGGAAAAACTGAAATGTCCAACTGTACTTTTATTTTTAGTGCTCCTTGCCTAGTGAGTGTCACTTTTTTAGGAGTGGAACATAAAAATATATTAGATCTAATGTAGTTGGCTCATAAAATCATCGTGCCTGGTATATTCAGAGTGTGGAAAAGTCAGGAAAAGTTATCTTAATTCTGGCTTCGCTTAGCTCTTGCACGTCCAGAGGAGTGATTAAGCATCTTGCCTGTTTTCAAGTGATCTGGAGAGGAAACTTGAAAACAGCAAGATGGGACTGCCAGCACTGACTGCCCCTGGGGCTATTAGGGGGTGTGGCCCTGGTTTGCTGTTTTCTAAGCCCATGAAAGAGCCAGAAAATAGCTTCCTTCTCTTCCCTTTTTAAAATGAGTCTTCTTGCCTGAGTTCCAGGAAACCGTGTTGCTTGTATTTCCTGACCCTCAGGGAAAGTGTTCAGACTTGCCATAAATATTTAAAAATTAAGAGAAGAGCTATTAATTTGACTCATTAAAATTCATACTTTGGTCACCTAAGGCAAGGAGCCAATTCATTGGAAAACACCCTGATGCTGGGAAAGATTGAAGGCAGGAGAAGGGGATGAAATGGTTGGATGGCATCACTGACTCAATGGACGAGTTTGAGCAAAGTCTGGGAAATAGTGAAGGACAAGAAAACTGGCGTGCTGCATTCCATGGGGTTGCAAAGAGTCAGACCCAACTTAGTGACTGAAAAACAACAACAGAAGGTTCATACAGAGAGGAGCTCAGGGCGGTTTGGTGCTGTCAGCACGGTGAGGGTATGGGACTTCCCTGGAGAGCCAGTGGTTAAGACTCTGAACTTCATTGAAGGGGACACAGGTTCAGTTCCTGGTCAGCAAGCTAAGATGCTACAAGCTGCATGGCATGGTCAAAAACGAACAAACAAACAAAAATGGAGGTACTGAGCAAATGAACAACATGTGTTGGGTTGTGGATCGGCTGGGCTTATAAAGGCAGACCATCCAGGCAGAGATAAAGCTTAGATGCTGATTTAAGTACAAAGGGAAATGGGAAGAGGATTTGCCTCAGGTTTGTCTGATCTGGGAGCTCTGAGTCCTTTCTAAGTATTTGCCATGTGAACAGTTGGCGTTCATCAGAAGAGTTCCCAAAATGTGTACTCACCCACTCTGAGTGAGAACAATGTGTATTGTGGGACCTTCCAAAGAAGCCTGTGACTGTCCTGGGTTGGGGCCCCTGAGCCCACGATGCATGTGCGGTGCAGCTCAGGGATCTCAGCTCTTGCAGACCGCGGGTGGCCTTGGAGAACCCTCCCAGCAACCTTTCTACCACCATCTACCCAACCCCGTGTGGCCCATCCCTAGGCAGGTTGCCCCCACTGTGGGCCTGGTGACAGGGTGCTGTCCAGGGCAGACTCTGGAATAGGGGCTCTGGCCTTGAGTTAGAGAATTTGCTGGGCAGGATTGTTTCTTTGTTTTTTTTTAAGTTGATTAATTTGTCTGCGTCGGGTCTTAGTTGTCACCTGCAGGGTCTTTGTGCTGCGGTGCACGGACTCTAGCTGTGGCACGCGGGGTCAGGAGTTGTGGCATGGGGCAAGCTGCTCCAAGGCACGTGCGATCTTAGATCCCTGACCAGGAATTGAACCCATGTCCCCTGCATTTCAAGGCAGATGCGTTACCACTGGGCCACGAGGGAAGTCCCTGGTGGGTAGGATTGTTTCTGTTGTGCCTTCAAAGGGGTCATCTCCTAATGGCTTGTTTATTTGTCTTGGGTCCAGTGAGGGTTGCAAGGATTATTTTAATATGTGAGTCCCAAAGGTTCCTAAACATCCAGGACTATCATTGTTGTCAGCCAGCGGATGCTGTCTGCGTCCAGACTGAGTGCAGTGGTCCAGCCTTTCCAGGGGTTTTGGAGGAGCTGCGTCCCTGGTCTAGCTTTAGGATCTTGTGCGAGATTCCCTGGGTGCCTGGTCACCTGGTGCTCAGAGCCTGCAGGTCAGCAGGAGAGGGTCAGGGTTTCCTCTCGTGTCCTCTGGGAGTCTCAGGGGTCACGTGACAGAGGGATGGGAGATTGCTCGTCACGGCAAGGCTGTCAGAACTCTGCCTCTTCCTTAACCTCTCCTGCTCCGGGGCCAAGCGTCTCTTCCGTGCGTGCCTTTGTGCCCTGGAGGAAGCTGCTTGGCTCACTCGCTTCTCTCTAGGGGACGCTCATCCAGCACCTGAAGGAACACATTCTTCATGGCAACATGACCAGCAGTGACATCATCTTGTATTACACCACGGTGAGTGCCCTCCCGGGGTGGGCTCTGGTTCAGTCAGGTAGGGGGTCGTTTATCATTATTATTCTTTTCACTTCTCTCCCATCGCATGTGTCAGTTGTCAGAAGTACAGCTCAAGCTGCAGCCTGCGTGCCCCAGACTCCAGACCTTGTGCTCAAGGCCCCAGGCTGTGTGCAGTTGACCCCAGTGTGTGTGCAGCTGACTCCAGGGTGTGTCAGCTGACTCCAGGCTATGTGTGTGAGATCCCAGGCTGCATGCATCTGACCCCAGGCTGTGTGCTCGGACCCCAGGCTGCATGCACAAGTGGCCTTTGCTGTGGGATCCTTCCCTGTCGATCTCCGTCTCTCCCTCTGCCACTGCCTTCTCCCCCCAGGTGGCTGCCTCCTTGAATTGGCACCAAGGTCCCTCCTTACTTTGGCCCGTCCTCCTGTGTTGACCTTGGTTGCCACTGGGAGACCTGGTGCCCTGGGGAATTCCAGAGAAACAAAGGAGACTGACTGGTAGTTTAGTTTCTTGAGCCTGTGGAGGTGGGGAGGAGAGTCACGTGACTGAAATCTACGGCTCAGCTGGGGGCAGGGGGGCAGGAACTTATCAGAGACGCCATGAGGCCGGTCAGTCCTTAGCCCTGTGGAACAGTAAAGAGATTCTGACTCATTCAAACTGAAAACGAATTTATTGGAGGTTGTAGGGTGGTGCAGGTGCCAGGCACTGTTCCCCATTTCCGGTGTGGATGGGCCACTCCAGCATCCAGTTCTTGGCTTGTGTGCACCATGTGACCACTGTCATCTCTGTGACCTTCAGTCACTCTTGTCTCCAGCGAGGCTGTAGGAGATGTTCTCCGATATGTCTTCGTGTACATGTGTATGTTGATCCATGCCGTCAACTCTTGATGGGAATTGCTGGTTCAGGGCATCTCACATTTGGACAGGCAGTCTTTGGCAACTTTGGCTCAACATCGGATGGTTTCTAGGGATGTGAGAGGCTGAGAGACAGGGCCGAGAGGAGCCTGCCCAACACTCGGTGGACACGTGTTCCTTTCTGTCCAATCCAGGTTGGCTGGATGATGTGGAACTGGGTGGTGTCTGCTCTTGCCACGGGGGCTGCTGTGGTCCTTTATGACGGTTCCCCACTGGTTCCGACACCCAACGTGCTCTGGGATCTGGTCGACAGGATCGGGTAAGTACCTGGGATGCTCAGATGTGGAGTGGCCTCTGTGAGGGTCTGTTGCCATCTCTGGAATGCTTCACAACCCCCTCCCCACACACCACCCCATCTATCCACGTTCCCCTCTTGGTGGGGGGCTGTGTGAGGACGTGTAGGTGCTGAGGGCAGGTGAAGTTGTCAAGGAGGTGAGAAGGGGTGGGCACCCCAATAGGGACCGACCAGTCAGATCTGTGTAGTGAGGAGAGGGCTGCCCCCTCCCACCCCTGGCCCAGGGGTGAGCTCTGAAGCCTCGGACCCAGGAAAGGGAACATGGTCTTACTTTTGGAACTCTGGATTCTAAAAACTTACAGAGCAGCTCAGAAGGGAGGCAGAAGAAGGGTTTACTAGAGCCGTGTTTTACACAGGGGTGAGATAGAGAGTGATCCAGGCTGAATGTACTAACCTGGTCAGGGGATGGTGTGGATCCTCGCATCCAGAGAAGGGCAGATCCGTCCCTGGAGAGTTCCCGGTGTCCGGCCTTCCCAGCCACCTTGCTGCACGCCCTCAGGACTGGCCATTGCCTCGAGGGTCTCCTGGACTCGGCAGTGTGCCCAGGTCTCCTGCTGCCAGCGCTGCAGGCGGGCATCTCCGCCTCTCTCTAGTCCTGTTGACAGAGTGACAAGCGGTCATCCTGACGACAGGGGCAGAGCCAGTTAAAGTGGAAATCAGGGGAAAGGCAAAGTGGCCCCATTTGTCCCTCAACCCCCTCCCCACGTCATTGCTAGAAACTGTCAGAAGACCCTGTTTCATTAGCACTTTGTTGGCTGATGAATTAATCATCACTGGCTGATGCATTCTCGCGGCTGTGGTTGGTGGTCACTGTTGGCCTGATGGTTGTGTTTCCAGGAATGAGAACACGGTAGCTGGCAGAGCTCCTGGGGCCCGGAAGTCAGCCACACTCTGAAATGGTCTAATTACTTTACATTTGAGTCTGCTCGTGCTGGGAAAACAGAATGATCCACAAATGCTCTTAAGTCCTTGGCCATTAATATTTTAAATATAACTTTGGCCTGGGTGATATTTAAATTCTGACATTTGGCTCATGATATGAGCAAGGAAGGTTATTTCCTAATGAGACTGTTTCCAGCGAAAGGTTAATCAAATCCCTGGGAACTTAGGCGACTTGAAGATTTTTGCCCTCAATACCTATAAGCCAGGTGCAGGTGGAGGCATTTCTGAAGTGTATGTGTGGGTTACAGGAAGAGATTGGAGGGACAAATGTACCTCCACAGGGCTTAGAGCTGATGAAGTTGAAGGCTGAAGGACCCCCAGGAGACCCAGCTTTGATGTAAGTAAGTGTATGTTTGTGTGCACATGTGGATCAGGGAATGTGTATATGTGCAAAAGTA
The DNA here is from genome assembly GCA_006408675.1 of Madoqua kirkii. NCBI lineage: Eukaryota > Metazoa > Chordata > Mammalia > Artiodactyla > Bovidae > Madoqua > Madoqua kirkii. Next base: position 11,400 of record SJYC01002335.1, read on the forward strand.
TGAGCATATATGTGTTTAAGTATATGTGTGAAGTGTGTGTATATCTGTACAAGTGTGAGCATATATGCACTTGAGTATAAAAGTATGTATATGTGCAAAAGTGTGATTCTCATGTGCTTGAGTGTGAAACTGTGTGTATATGTGCACAAGTGTGCCCCTGTATGCACTTGAGTGTGAAAGTGTGAGTGTGAGCATGGATGTCCATGAATGAGTGTATGTGTGCATCTGATTGTGTGCAGGTATGCGTGTACGTGCCTGTGTATACACGTCTGTGTACACATGTGCCTAGGTAAGTGGGAGTGGGAGAGCACACACGTCTGTGAGCGAGTGTATATGTGCTGGCATGTGATCGTGTGCAGGTGTGTACATGCGAGTGTGCATGTGTTCACAGCCCTGTGCACTATCAGTAAGCATGTGCCTTCCACCCTGGTTTGATCTGTGCCCTGGACATTGGCTGAGCTGTCGTCTCGGTGGTCCTCCGCGCCCCTCTGACCTAGCCTTTCTCCTGGCTGGGAGGGCTGACTTGCTGGGTTCAGTGAGGCAGGTGCCACCTGGCAACCTGTGAGGGATGCGTGAAGGACACCCCAGTGAAGGACACACCTTCATGGGCGAGAGGGGAGGAAATAATGTCCATACGTTTAGAGACAATGTTGTTGATTATCATCATGGCAGCTCACAGGCGTACTAACACGTTTCATAACTGAGCAGTCTTGTTGTAGATGTGAATAAGACTCTCTTAAAGGACAGATTGTCCTCTTTGGGGTGTTTCTAGGCTCCCTGAATCTAGCCCAGGGAACATTCTGATTGGAGTTAGGGTAGAATTCTGAAGTCTTTGTCCAGGTTTTTAACTGAGCAGGCAGTTCATGTTTAGGACTGGGAGACCCATGTTCCAGGCTGAGGGAACAGCAAGTGCCAAGACCCCGAGGGCAGAAAGAAGGGACCAAGATGGGGGTGTTGGGAAGGCTGGAAGGAGGCCCTTGTGGTCTGGATATGGGAGGCAGGGCGGGAGGTGATGCGCCATGATGAGGGGTGATGAGAGGTGAGGGCGGGAGTCTGAGCCCCCAGGGCTTCCCCGGCTGTACCTGCAGGGTGGGTTTTTTTCTGAGTGAAACAAGACACCACTGGAGCACTTGAGTTGAGGGAGCTACGTGGTCCCGTGGAGCTGAGGGCACCTGAGAGGAGACAGGGCTCAGGCTGGCGGCACCGTGCTGCGTGTGGCTCCTGGCAGGGCTCTGAGGTTTGGATCCCGACCCTGTGAGCTGGGAGCTGCCTTGTTTCTCGTGGGGTGATTCCCAGCTTCACTAGCTAAAAATACAGTGTTGAGCACCCACGTAAGGGTGCCTGCGCTTTGTGAACTCCGGTTTTTAAGCCGTCTTATGCAAGCCTTGGAGACAGATGGGGAGCCCTCGCCGCTTCTTCAGACAAGCAGGCCTGTGGGCTGGCCCCGGGGACGCTGTCTCAGTCTCCACACATAACCAGGGTCACAATTTGCAGGGACTCCTGTGAGTTAAAACACCCTTCAGGACCACAGAGGGGCCTCGGTTTTGAGGCAGGGGGCAGATGAGGGATGAGCTGAAACCTATGTGTGGCTGTGGCTGGAGATCTCTTATGTGTGGCTGGAGGTGGTCCCTGGTCTTCTGTTAAAATACAGATATTCCTGAAGTAGCTGAGACCTTAATTCTCAGAGGTGACATGGAATTAGTCACACTATCTGAGTTTATGGAATTAGCTGGGGTGGGGGCCTGGGGAGGGGCTTGAGCATGTTTCCTGCTCCCCACAACCTCACAGCTTCCAAATTAGCCATTGTTAGGGCACAGCAACCCAGGAGGCATCTGAGGTTTTAGTGGCTGCAGGGCGTCCCCAAGAAGTGAAGAGAATAAGGGAGAGGAAGGTGAAAGACAGTAGCTTTGAGATCCTCCTCACCTCCTCCCACCCCCATGGATTCTATACCTCCCAGCCCAGTGAGTCCTGAATCACCCAGCATTCTGTGTGTCTCTACCTCTGAACATGAAACAGAGCATGGCTGTCTCCTTGGGATGAATCTTGCCAGCCAGGTGTAAAGGGATAGGTTTTACTGCCTAGAGAGAGAGGCGAGACCTGGATTTATTTTTATTTTTGCCACACTGCATGGCATGTAGGATCTTAGTTCCCTTACCAAGGATCGAACCCTTGCCCCCTGTACTGGAAGCGTGGAGTCTTATGGACTCTTAGGGAAGTCCTGGGACCTGGGTTCTGTGGCCTCCTTTGGCCCCCAGGAGAAAACATCCTTTACCTGGAAAGCTAGAGCTTTCATGTTGAGGGCTGCCTTGCTGGAAGGAAGCGGAACATTAAATAACAGTCTCTCCTTGAAAACACAGTACTTACACTCGCACAGTGTGTCATTCTCAGCGAAGAATAAAGGACTGCAGACTTGAAATGTTCAAAAAGAAGGGAGCAGTTTTGTAGGTTTCATACAAATGTGAGCTGATTTAAGGAAAGAAGATGGGTCAGCAGTTCCAAGCATGGCACCTCCGCTAACAAAAGCTCCTGCAGCCCTCTCCACTTCCCTGGCAGATGATCTTGTGAGCTCGGAATTTGAGGGGTTTTGATTCTGTGACCTCCTTTGATCTCTGAAAGAGATCCTCCTACAGTTAGGAAGACGGAGGTTTTTTATTTTTCAGGGTCTTGCAGCGCGTAGGCTTCTCTAGTTGTGGCGTGCAGGCTTGGTTGCCCTGAAGCATGTGGGGTCTGTTTCCTGACCGGGGATTGAACTCTTGTCCCCTGCGCTGGAGGGCAGATTCTTAACCACTAGACCACCAGTGAAGTGTCCCCAAAGGTAGTGGGTTTATGTGCAAACGGTTGTTTTATGTAGAGCCCAAGGTTAATGAGAGCCCCAGTGCTCTGTCACTGCTGGCCCCAGAGTAACACAGGTTTTGTGACTTGCTTTCAACTGAATATTAAGTTTAGCCCAGAAAAATGATGTGTCTTGGATTTTGCAGCCTTGTTCTAAATGGGTCACTAATAGGAGAAAACTTTGGTTACCTGCAGTATGAAAGAGCCTTGACGGGTTTCTGGTGTTTTCTGTCCGTCAGCATCACCATCCTTGGAACGGGTGCTAAGTGGCTGGCTGTGCTTGAAGAGAAAGACATGAGGCCAGGTAAGCATGTCTCCCTGCGCATCCGTCCCTGGAAATGAAATCAGATCCGCTGTGTTACCCGTTTCCTGCAAGCCAGCACAGGGCATCAGATTTGGCTCTAATCTCCTGATGCTTCTGGCTCTAGTGGAAACCCACAGTCTGCAGACACTGCACACGATCCTGTCCACCGGCTCCCCGCTGAAAGCCCAGAGCTACGACTACGTCTACAGGTGCATCAAGAGCAGCGTCCTGCTGGGCTCCATCTCAGGTACAGCCCCATCATGCGCCTGTGCCGTAGAGAGGGTTCTGGAAGGATCAGAGGACTTGGGGCCCCGGCTTGGCTGCTCAGTGTGCTTACTCTCTGACCCAGCAAGCCCACCAGCTTGAATCTGTTGGGATAAACAGTCAGCAGCGTGTGCTCAGTTGATGCTGCTGATTCTTGACAGTTATGTTCCAGGGAGAAGCTGCCGACATGGAATTAGCCGTTCCTGAACCTTTGCCAGGGTGGGAAATGGACACACACACCTCACATTGGTTGTAACCTTAGATCCTAAATGACTGATTCTGCTGCTGCTGCTAAGTCACTTCAGTCGTGTCCGACTCTGTGCGACCCCATAGACGGCCTCCTACCAGGCTCCTCTGTCCCTGGGATTCTCCAGGCAAGAACACTGGAGTGGGTTGCCATTTCCTTCTCCAATGCATGAAAGTGAAAAGTGAAAGTGAAGTCGCTGAGTCGTGTCCAACTCTTAGTGACCTCCTGGACTGCAGCCTACCAGGCTCCTCTGTCAATGGGATTTTCCAGGCATGGAAAATCTATTGATTCTGGTAGAGCCTATTTTCTTTACAAAAGAGAAAATGATGTTCGGGCATGCTGAGTGACTGACCCAAGACCACCTGCTAGCAAGGGTACAGAGCAGGATTTTTAAAAAAACCCCAAAATTTATTAATTTGGCTGTGCTGGGTGTTAGTTGCAGCATATGCAGGATCTAGTTCCCTGGCCTGGAATCGAACCTGGGGCCCCTGCACTGGGTGCACAGAGTCGTAGCCACTGAATCACCAGGGAAATCCCAGTGTGGGATTCAGACCTGGTTCTGCTGTCCCAGAGCCAGAGTTTCCCCACCATCCCCATCCCATCCACTGGTCTTCCCCAGATCCTGCCTGGTGGGCAGGGGTGTGGTGGTCATGTGGGCACAGGGTTATCTTCCCAGGCCAGGCCAGCCCATCTCGGGACAGCACACCTGTTAGGATCTCAGTCAGTCCTCCCACCCTGTCCCAGCTCTGATTCTGAAGCAGAGGAAGCAACACTTCTGCTCACGCCCTTGTGCCTCCATGGGGCCCTGGGGGCTCGTCCAACCTTGCTGGTCACTGCAGTGAATGCAATTCTCCGTTTTTGTGAGAAGCATCAGCCAGTGTCTGGATCGTCGAGTCTAGGAAGGGAGAGTCGGGGGCTCCTTGGGTGACCCCCGCTCACACCCTCCCCGCTTTCCTCCCTGGGCTGCCATCTGCCTCCACTGTGCACCTGGGTGGGCCCCTTGCATGTGTCTGCCTTCAGGACATCTCTGCAATCACGTGGGGCCCTGCCCTCCCCGGGTGCCCGCCCTAGGGGACAGTTGTCAAGGGGGTGGTTGTCCAGGACTGGGGGTTAATGCCATTCCCTCCTGATGGCACCCGGAGTCTGACTCCCTTTCGAGCTCCTTCCTGAAATCAGAGTGTTTCCCATCCAGCACATTGTCTCTCACGTGAGACTCGCCCTCCTGGGACAACGGGCTTTCTGCTTCTCGGGTGATTAAGTGAACGTGAACCACAGCAAAGAGCCTTTGCACATGACCCATCTCCTGCGGCAGTGCCTGCGGGCGGATCTAACAGGCCACACTTCAATCTTCCACGAACCTCAGTCTCGGATTTCAGTGTGACCACAGGAGGTCGTTCACTGGTTTCTCCTCCAGCAGGAAGTCCTGGTCAAAAATAAATAAATAAATAAACCACCCAGACCCAGGAGGCTTGTGCCAGTTTCTGAGTAACCTCCCTGTTCTTTCCCTGAAAAGAAGCTCAACTGTCTGGAGACAGAGTTGGAGAGGTTGTCCTGCAGGCTCTTTTCTCCTGGAGGGTTCACCAATGGAAAACGTAAGCAGTTGTTCTCAGTCTTATAAATCCTGGATCTCCTTTCATTGGCAGGTGGCACCGACATCGTCTCCTGCTTCCTGGGCCAGAATCCATCCATTCCTGTGTACAAAGGGGAGATTCAGGCTCGGAACCTGGGCATGGCTGTGGAGGCATGGAATGAGCAGGTGACGGCCCCAAACCCTGTCTGTCTTTGTGATGAGGCAAGAGTGGTCACCCGGGTGCACTGGGATGTATAGCTTTGCTGGGGGACAGTTCTCCAAAACTGCCCCCTCCGAGGCTCTACCCCTCCCCACCAACACTTGCAGACTGCTGGCCTCCAAGCCTGGTTTAACCTCGACTGGCTCTGTATCTGCCTTCAGCCTGAAGCAGAGGAAAAGGTGTTGGTTTGGAGCATAGATGGAGGGCCATGTGCTTGGCACACAAGGCAGGCATCTGAATTTTGGAAACACTGCTGAGGCTGCCCCACCAGTGGCCTCACATCCTAACCTTGATGAGGACACGGGGTCAGATGCAGGCACAAGGGGCAGTGTGCTGCCATCCGTGCAGAGTTTAGAAACACACAAAATGACGTTATTCAGATGCACATGGATGCAGTAAAAGTATTAATACATACAAGGGAATAATACAGTGTTCCAGTCGAGAGAGAGACTGGGGAGAGTTGTGTGGGGAGGGATTAGCGTGGCTTTCGGTGATGTCGGAGGGATGGGCGAGGGGGTGGGACCAGCTCCGTAGCTTTGTGTGTGTCTGAAATACTGCATAATAGCTTGTAGTTTTAAAAAAGGAGAGAAAGAGCCCTGAGGTGTGGCCGTGGTGTGTGCTCAGTGTACCTGTTGCCCGTCCCCGACCAGGAAAGGCCGTGTGGGGCGAGAGTGGAGAGCTGGTGTGCACCAAGCCGCTCCCCTGCCAGCCCACACACTTCTGGAATGACGAGAATGGCAGCAAGTACCGGAAGGCCTATTTCTCCAAGTTCCCAGGTGGGTCGAGGATGCAGGCGGAGCCACCCAGGTTCCCGCCCAGGCTGGGCCTTCGGGGTCTAATTCTGGATGTACTTTCCCCCTGCCAGCCTCCTCTCCCTGCTGAAACCTGGTGAGGCTGCTCCTGGCTCCTTCCGCCAGAGGGGTGATGATGAGTTTTTGATCCATATCTTGTCACTTTCATCTTGAAGCTATCATACAAAACTCTGATTGGGTTTGGTGTGCTCCTAACATCCTGCATGCCTACAGCCACTTGGCCCTGAGCCCAGCACCTGGAAGCTGGTATGAGCTGCTTGTTTGCCTGTGTAGGGACAGGGCTGGGGGGAGGTGGGTCAGTGGTCGCTGCTTGCTTACCCAGACTTGTGTGCCTATTCAGGGAGAGATGCCTGTGCAATAGGTATCTGGCTGGGGTCTCTGCTCTCTCACACCCTGTCACCCAGTCCCTGGAGGTAATGGGAGAAGAGAGCTTTTGCAGTGGGATAATTAATTTCAGGCCCGTCACTCACTCAGGCTGCCCTCTTTGCTTATCTTTCGAGCGGTGCCCTGCCCCTGAGCTGGGAAGTCTCTTTATTTAAAGCTTTGATCCCTGCCTCCTCCTTATTTCATAAACAACCTTGAGTTATTGCTGCTATATAATTCATAATTTAGCAAGCCTTCTGCTCTGGAGTTATTTATACCAAGTACTTGCTCTCTTCAGTGTCTAGAAAGGTAATTCGATTTCGTATAAACCACATGTGGAGAATCAGAAAGTGGCAGGTGACTGTCAGGGATAGAATGTGCCTCCGATCCCTCTTATTTCTCTGCTCAGCCTTGTGTGTCCCCATGTAACGTCCCATCTGAAAGCCATTGTACTCAGCATAGCACCTCCCATGTGAGTTAGCAGGAACATCCCCCGCCCATGTGGCCTGGTCCTTATTGGATGCCTGCTGCGTTTAAGCCCCACCTCAGATCCTGCCAGGGTGTAGCTGTTGTGACATACTAAAGCAGAATAGAGACTGAGGGGAAGGGAGAGACATATTCCTCCAACGATCCTGAAGAGTCAAAGACTCCTGTTTAAGGGAAGGATTAGAACCTCGGCTTGAAGACTCATCTAAGAAATGACATTTCTTCATCTTCTGCTCAGTACACTGCCCCTTGAAAACTGTCCTTGCTGTCACTTTTTGTTACATATACAAGGGTTTACGTGACAGATGTCTCTTCAGGATTAATTTCATAAAAAGCCTTTTTTTTTTTGTTTTCTTTTGGCCATGCCACATGGTTTGTGGGATCTTAGTTCCCTGACCAGGAAGGGAACCTGTTCCCCTTCAGATGGAAGCACAGAGTTTTAACCACTGGGCAGCCAGGAAAGTCCCAGAAAAATCTTTATTTTTGAAATGCTGATATTCCTTCTTGGAGAAAATGAAGGTTCTGTGACTTGTGATATTTCCATTTTTGCCTTGGCTGCCAGGAAGCTCAGAGCTGCCATCATTGCTTTGTTGGAGCTGTCCTCTCACCCCTGTGCAGTTTCTGATTCTTTCAATCATCCCATCATACAGTTGGTTTGATAGGTAGCTTTCTCAAATAACTCTCTGGAAATAGGCAGGATATATGAATAAATATGAAGAAGCAAGGGCAAATAAGATAATGAGATCTGAAGCTACTGGTCATGGTCAGGACAGACATAGGTTAAACTTAAGTCACTTCATCCAGTCTCGGGCTGATTGGGTTAGTGCTTAAGAGTCAGAAACTGTCCTAAGAATTGGGAAGGACGAGATGGTGTCCGTGAAGGCTCTGAGCCAGTTTTATCTGCTGTTTTCTCTGTGGATCACAGGAGATCTGGGGCTTATTTCAGGAGGCCAGGCTTGCAAGTTGTGCAGAGCCAGTGGGGCCATGCTCTCAGATACATCTGGAGCGCCTCCTCTGTTTATGGGGCCGATCCTGGGCTGGCTGTGTTAGCCCAAGGAGGGAGGCCTCTTCCTGGCCGTTCCCACGTGAGGCTTGCCTTCTCTTTGACCAGCCCCCTTGGGTCTGTCCTTTGCTGTGCCCAGGACGAGGGGCTCTCCTTGAACATCACCAGCCCAGGGCCCAGGTGTACGCTGCAGGCCACACGGGGATGGCTCAGGGCACACGGTGTCAGTGTCCCCCTATTCCTCTTCCGCCCCCCGTGCACCCTGGGCTTTCCTGCTAGTTAAGTCTCTGTCCACGTGGCTGGTGCCTTAGTTCAGGCTTCCATTACTGGGACTGGTATAGTAGCCTCCCGCCCAGTCCTGCTGCTTCTCTTTATTCTGTTCTGAGATGGGCCCTGACTCCTCCAGTCCTGCTCCGTCAGCCGCCCCAGGCTACCCTCTCTTCCTCCACTGAGGCTTGTACTTTCCCACCCTCTTCTCAGAGGACCCCTTGAAGCTCCATTGACCTGCTCAGTGTGCCCTTCGCTTTCTCACTGCTGGCGTGGCTCTCAGGCCATCAGTTTCTTGCTGGTGCCTGCAGGAGGGGCGTTTCTCACGTACTGCTGCATCTCAGAACTGGGTGTAGGGTGGGCCCCACTAGGAGGCATGCCTTTGGGGGTGAGCACTGTTAGTTCCGTTCTGCCCCTAGCCCCATATCACACCTGTTTCTGGGCCTCGGCTCTGTCTGTTAATAAGAGTTACATTTCTGTCATACGTACCTCAGGCGTCTGTCCACGCCTCCCTCAAGGTGACCACCCCCTCTGCCTCCCCGCAGGTGTCTGGGCGCATGGTGACTACTGCAGGATAAATCCCAAGACTGGGGGGATCGTCATGCTGGGCCGAAGGTGAGGGGTCTGCAGACCTGGCGTCTGTCCCCTGCAGACCACCTAAGGAGTGGGGGGTGCTTCCTGCATCGTGGGCTCCACTGGCTCAGTCTGAGAGTGGGCTGACTGTACCCCATCTGGGCCTTACCTGTGTCAGCTCCCTGAGGGCGGGTCTAGCCTGATCCGCATTTCTGAGCCCCAAAATGGTGGACTGGGGACTTTGAAGGGTGGGGGTGAGGGCTTTGGGAGATGTAAAGCCTGCATCTGTCTACAGTAGCTATGGCCCTTCCCAGAGTGGCAGTGTGGAGGTGCTGGGGCATCCATACCTGGGAGAGGGGCACTTGTACAGGTGGGAAGGGCAGGAGGTGGCAGATGCTCCCACACAAGGGGACTCCTTGATGTCTAGCTTTGAGTTTAGAGAAAGGTTGGTCAGGATCAGAAGCTGGGGAGGCAACCAGCAAGGACTGGGTGGGCATGGTGGTGGTGTAGGAATGGGGTGACTGTCCTCCAGCCCCCACATTCGGCCTCACTCAGGAGCCACCGTGTGTTCACCTCCTCGTCTTTCTTTGCAGTGACGGCACGCTCAACCCCAACGGAGTGCGATTCGGCAGCTCAGAAATCTATAACATTGGTGAGCATTTTCCTTTCTCCTGGAATAATTCTCAGGTCATCCAGGAGGGAAGGAAGGAGGGTCCTAGCAGGGAGCCTGCTCTCCAAAGATCCCACCTTTTGGCATAAGTGGCCCATTTGCCTCTGCTTGTGAGAGAAGACGTGTATGAGCTTGTCCTTCTTCCTAGAACATGCCTCGTCCCACACTGCCCATAGCTTGTAAAACAAGACGGGCTTCTTAAGGTCCCATGGCCCGGCTCCATTCCGTTATGTCTCAGCCTCATGGTGAGCTCTGTGGGATCAGTCATTTGTGTCCACTCTTTATGGCTGAAGAAAGATGCAGAGAGGTTGTTGGTTGTTGAAGGTCACACAGCACAATTCAGCACCAGATAAAGACAGTGCACAATAGAGTTACCCATGGGCCTTCAAATGCCCCCACTAAAGCCACAGAATCAGCCTCCTAGGGAGGTGGCCTCATAGGGATGTCAGAGCCCCAAGGTCACATCAGGGCTGTGCAGCCAGGATGGAATCTTGATGCCTGTGATTCCAGCCTTTCTTCCAGTGCTGGAGTCCCCACCAAGGTGCTTGCTTCCTTTTCTTTTTAGATTTGTAATTGAGGAAGTAAGCGTGCACGGCTCCCTGTAAGACGTCAGCCCTTCCAGCCTGAGCTGTGGCTCTCTGCTGGTAATGGGCGTCCTTCCACCTGTTCCCCAGAAGCTCTTCCCCAGGGTGGGGGCTAGAGGAAGCGACAGCAGTCCCCGTCAAGGTGGGATGGTGTGAGAGCAAGGCCCTGTCCCTCTCCCTGTCTCCACAGTGGAAGCCTTCGAGGAGGTGCTGGACAGCCTGTGTGTCCCCCAGTACAACAAGGATGGGGAGGAGAGGGTGATCCTCTTCCTGAAGATGGCTTCTGGCCACACCTTCCGGCCTGACCTGGTGAAGCGGATCCGTGAGGCCATCCGCCTCGGCCTCTCTGCCCGTCATGTGCCCAGCCTCATTCTGGAGACACAAGGCATCCCGGTAGGGCCCCCCAAGTGCCCCCCTGCTTCTGGAGCAGTCAGCTAGACGCTTGCTCATGTTTTATATATAGTTGTTTCATGTTGCCTGGCAACCCCGTCCCTATCCTTTTTTCTTTTCTGCCATCCTTCTCTCTCTCTTTTTTTTAACCCCTCGTAAATTGCATGTAAGGCAACTTCTGCTAACTACTGGTTTTCAGAGGGTAAGCAGGCCCAGCCCAGCCTGACCAACTGGTTTCTCCCCAGTGTGGTTTTAATGTGTTCTCAAATTATTAATGCGAAAATTAATTTTAACTTTTTAAAGAGCTGCTAGGGTGCTTTGCTCTTGCCTTTTAATTTTTAGTTCTGGCCTGCAGAAAGAGGTCTGAATCTATTTAGAGGCACATCTCCAGAAAGCGGCCCTCCTCCCGTGCCTTGTACTCTGTTTAGGCTCTCAGTGGGGGAGGAGATCAGATCACAGCTTTAACTTGCCTTGCTTACAAAACCAGTGCCTCTGTCAGCATAGAGAGGAGACTGCCCTGTGTGTGCGCACACACCTATATGCATGGGTGCACACACAGTGCATCAGGTGTACAGGTGAGCCAAGCTTGTACTGTTCATGGGTGTTCATGGGTGTGGGGGATGGGAGCAGGTTGCCTGGGTCCCCAGGGGATGGAGAGTCTTCACGTTAGGAGTGGGGATGTGCTTGTTTGCTTGTGGGTGCTCAGTTGCGTCCAACTTTTGTGATACCACATGGATTGTAGCCCGCCAGGCTCCTCTGTCCATGGGATTGTCCTGGCAAGAATACTGGAGTGGGTAGCCATTTCCTCCTCTAGGGGATCTTCACGTGTCTCCTGCATTGTAGGTGAATGGTTTACCCACTGAACCATCCAGTGGAGATGTGAGGTATAGTTAGAACCAGGGCTTTTTCTACCATCCAAACATTTATTCTCCATAGGAAGGGCCCTGTGACTTGGAAGTTCTCTGTTTCTCTCAGTGGGTAACTCTCTTCTCTCCTAAATATTTTTATTATTTATTTATTTGGCTGCACTGGGTCTTAGTTGCAGCATGTAGGATCTAATTCCTTGACCAGAGATCAAACCCAGGCCCCCTGCATTGGAAGCATGAAGCCTTACTGGACCACCAGGAAAATCCCTCAGTGAGTGACTCTTGGTGACACAGTGGGGACAGTGGTTCTCAGGGAGAGAAGAGACTTCTTTTTTCCTTTTTTTGGTTGTACCTTACATCATGTGGGATCTTAGTTCTCTGACTAGGGATCAAATCCCCACCCACTGCAACCTTGCATTGGAAGCACAGAGTCCTAACCATTGGACCGGCCAGGAAATGAGAAGGGATTTCTTGTGTCAGTGTCACTGACTTTCCCTGGTGAGGGTCTCAGGTACCCTTCAGTGGATCGGGTTTTGTCTGTATCCGAAACACTTCAGGGAACTAGACTATGATCCTCCCCTTGGCCTTTATTTTGTTGAGAATGAATCTATCTCCTTTGCTGTCAGAATGGTGAATTACCAGTCTGTATCTGCTCATGCAGCCTTTTACTGTGTGGATCACAACAAACTGTGGAAAATTCTTAAAGAGATGGGAATACCAGACCACCCAACCTGCCTCCTGAGAAATCTGTATGCAGTTCAAGAAGCAACAGTTAGAACTGGACATGGAACAACAGACTGGTTCCAAATTGGGAAAGGAGTATGTCAAGGCTGTATATTGTCACCCTGCTTATTTAACTTATATGAAGAGTACATCATGTGAAATGCCAGGCTGGAAGAAGCACAAGCTGGAATCAAGATGGTAGGGAGAAATATTAATAACCTCAGATATGCAGATGGCACCACCCTTATGGCAGAAAGCAGAGAACTAAAGAGCCTCTTGATGAAAGTGAAAGAGGAGAGTGAAAAAGTTGGCTTAAAACTCAACATTCAGAAAACTAAGATCATGGCATCTGGCCCCATCCCTTCATGGCAAATAGATGGGGAAACAATGAAAACAGTGAGAGGCTTTATTTTTGGGGGCTCCAAAATCACTGCAGATGGTGACTGCAGCCATGAAATTAAAGGACACTTGTTCCTTGGAAGAAAAACTGTGAGCAACCTAGACAGCATATTAAAAAGCAGAGACATTATTACTTTGCCAACAAAGGTCTGTCTAGTCAAAGCTATGGTTTTCCCAGTAGTCATGTATCGATGTGAGAGTTGGACTATAAAGAAAGCTGAGTCCTGAAAAATTGATGCTTTTGAACTGTGGTGTTGGAGAAGATCTTGAGAGTCCCTTGGACTGCAAGGAGATCCAACCAGTCCATCCTAAAGGAGATCAGTCCGGAATATTCATTTGAAGGACTGATGCTGAAGCTGAAACTCCAATACTTTGGCCACTTGATGCTTAGAACTGACTCATTTGAAAAGACTCTGATGCTGGGAAAGATTGAAGACAGGAGGAGAAGGGGATGACAGAGGATGAGATGGTTGGATGGCATCACCAACTCGATGGACATGAGTTTGAGTAAGCTCCAGGAGTTGGTGATGGACAGGGAGGCCTGGCGTGCTGCAGTCCATGGGGTCGCAAAGAGTCGGACACAACTGAGCAATTGAACTGAGCTGAACTGATCTGCTCATGAGACTAGTGGAGCGATTTATTGGAAATGGAGGAAGACCCCAGCCTATTTTTCCATCCTCAGCCAGGGTCTTGTCCGCTTACTCTCAGGCACCCAGCTCAGCTCTCTCCTCCTCTGTCTTCCTGTGGGGTCATGACTCCTGGCCTATGAGGTCATGTCTAGGGTCCCTGGAGATTTTACAGGCACCTTCATATTTTCAGATCCCCGCAGTCCGAACTAATGAAGCACTTAGGAGGAGATTCACCCTGTGTCAGCCGGCTGGTGTAGAGGGTCTTGCTGGGCCATGGCGCTTGGGGCTGGCCATGGCCGAGGTCCCAGCCGGGGATCGGGTCTCACCTGGGGGAATGTAAGTGGGCATCTGAAGGCCTGTCTGGCTAGAATGCCCAGTGGCCACCACTGCCCTGGCCCTAGCAGGTCTTATCCCTGGTCACAGCTGATGTACTGGCCCATCCTGACTGGAGGCTCTGACTTACCTCCTGGGTGGAGAAGAGGAGGGATTCCAGCAGGAGCTGGGGGAACTTCTGCTTCCCCCCTACCCTTCTCACCAGGAAGCAGAAGCAGAATTTCTTCTAAAACAACACCTTGCTTATTTTGTCAGCCCATGGAAGATGTAAGTTGTTAGCTCCCATGAGCTGTTATTGGGGCTTTAGTGCTTAGAAGCACAGAAAGCGCATGAGACGCTTGCATTTCTGGGCGAGAGGGACTGACGGCACCCCAGTGACAGACAGTCCCTCGTAAGCCTGCACTCAGATCCGTAATTAGCTCACACGTTGACAGAGGTTTTCAGTGAATAAATTTTAATTATATCTCAGGTTAAAAAGAAGAAAAAGTGCCAGTGCAGAGAGAGATCAGAGCACTGGCAGCTTTATTAAAGGACTGTATTTGTTCCAGAATTTTCCTGGCCCCTAAACGTGCCAGCATGGCTGCTAAATGCCCATTGGAGTTAAAGATGAAACACACGTGCTATGAATTTCAGAGGGAGCTTTGAACATTTGGAGAGAGCCCGATTATAGGAAAAGCAGGTCTCATTCATTCAGATGACGGTTCTAGGGGAAGATGGGGTGGAAGTTTCGAGAGGCTCTTGGATGACGCTCACTTTTTAGTGATTGGGGATGGAATCACAGGAAGCCAGTCCAGCCCTGGAATAAGCTAGCCTTTCTATTGTAATACAGTATAAGAAAGTAAATATAAATAATGAAAATGCAGTGTAATAGTAGTCACACCCAAGAGCCGTGTGCGGGTTAACTCACAGACTTGGGGTGGGTGCTGTGGTCCCATTTTACATTTGAGGAGATAAACTTGGGTTAAGGAACTTGCCCGCAGTCACCCACTGAGAAAGACTTGCTCTCCGAGTCCCAAGTCATGGTCTTTTTGGCTTGGATGTACCCAGATATCAGAGTTAAGGAATTTTTTTTTCCCTTCTGGGTTTTCTTTTTTTTTTTCCCCTTTAAGATTTTTTGATGTGGAGCGTTTTTAAAGTCTTTATTGAATTTGTTACAGTGTTGCTTCTATTTGATGTTTTGCTCTTTTGGGAGCCTGAGGCATGTGGGATCCTAGCTCCCTGACTAGGGATTGAACCCACACACCTTGCATTGGAAGGTGAAGTCTTAACCACTGGACCACCAAGGATGTTCTGGGATTTTTTTTTTTAAGTCTTTATTTTTAATGATTGATTTATTCAGCTGTGTTGGGTCTTAGTTATGGTATGTGGGATCTAGTTTCCTAACCAGGGATCAAACCTGGGTCCCCTGCATTGGAAGTGCAGTCTTAGCCGCTGGACTGCCAGGAAAGTCCCTCCTCTTTGGGTCTAAACAGTCTTTCTGTTTGCTCCCCCTGCTGGCAGTACACCCTCAACGGCAAGAAGGTGGAAGTGGCCGTGAAACAGATCATCGCTGGGAAGACGGTGGAGCACCGAGGGGCCTTCTCGAATCCCGAGACCCTGGATTTGTACCGGGACATCCCACAGCTGCAGGACTTTTGAGCCGAGCTGGCCAGCATGTCCCTCAGCCACATGCGCCTGTACTGTCATTTTTGTACATTCAAGAAATTACTTAGAAACCTACGGCTCTTTTTTGAAAGGGGTTCAAGCCAAGTCTGTAGGCCCAGGGAAGAACCATTCTCTGTCTGGCAGGTTCATTTGGTGGGTTCCCGAGTCTTCCACCACCACTGCGGGATCCTGACCTTCAGTGATCTGGAGGGTGTGTGTTTTTGCATACCTACAGGGATGAGCTGGGGTCATCTGTGCGTGCGCCATTACGGCTGATGCCCGGTCCCTTGTCCAGGGCCAGTGGGCATCCTGTGTCAGCTCAGCTCTGGGGATCAACCAGCTTGCAGCCTTATGCTGTGGTCCATTTTGATCTCTTTCTCCCCTTTATCTTCTCCCAGCACTGGCTGCCGTCCTTCCGGGCCCGTTTGGCTACTGTGGTGTGTTGCCCATCATGGGACCCATCCCGGGGTGACTTTACAGCATCTCACAGCAGATCGTCAGCACCTGGGCCAACCGCTGTCCCATCTGTGTGTCACAGATGGAATCTGGGCAGCTCCTGGGGCAGCCGTGTGTTACCCCAGCCCTGGCACCCCTCAGCAGACAGAGCGAGCTCCAGTTGCCTTTAGAGAATGACTGGCTTTCATGTTTTAATGGGATCTCTTTATTTTGTGGATTTTGAATGGTTTAAAAATTTTTTAAATGTTAATTAAGTGTGTGGTATGTGGGCATTTGAAGGTGTGGGTAATGTCCACCCCATGAGGGGTGTCACTCAGGAATGTGGGCAAGTCCCAGGTGGTGGGTCACCCAGGTCCCGCTGAGGCAGAGCTGCTGGGCTTCGGGGGACATGGCTTTGCTGCACAGGCCCGCCCGAGGGCCCAGGACCCACACACCAGCAGCCAGATGTACTTTTGAATGTACTTGTCAGTTCGGCCTCTTAGCGCTCTCCTGTCGCCTAATGTTCATTTTTGTATTTTTTAAAATTGAGCACAGTGGAAAACTTTCTTGAACTCTTTTTTCTCTTGTGAATTATAAAAACAGGGCAGATTGCTACGAGGCATTTACTGCAATAAACATGTATGTACATTTGCACACACGGGCATGCTCGTGCGTTCTCTGCAGCAGGTGCTGGATCTGAGGGTGTCAAGCTGGTGTTGAGGGGCCAGCAAGATGTTTGGTCCAGATGGTAGGAGCGTGTCCTGGGCCCCTCATATGTAGCAGACCTGCCTGGTGATCAGATAGCCCCAGAGCCCTTCACAGCCTGAGGTCACACCCCAGAGGGGAGGACATGCTCACCCTGGACTCTGCTGGAGCGCAGAGCCGCCGGGGTTCTGGTTGGCACTACTTCACCACTGCAAGACCACACGTGTGTCCCTTGGATGGTATCTGGCTCTGTGTCATAGCATCCAGGCCTGGCCCAGCAGGGCTTATTTTTCTCACGTCACGGGAGGTTGAAAGCAGGCTGTTCTTGAGTGGGTATACGGGCTGAAGGGGCCCAGCTCCTCCCTCTCCTGGACTCCACCGTCCTCCCATGGCCTGCCCACCTCCAGCCTCCCATCTGTGTCCCAGGCAAGATGAGGACTGGGTGAGAGGCAAAAAACCTGTCCCTTTTCAGCTTTTATCATCAAAACAATGGTTTTTCTGGAAACTCCACCCAGTGCACACCTGCTTATGCCTCAGGGCCCAGAACTGGCCACAGCTACTGCTTGCTGTCGGGGAGGGGGTGTTCCACCGGGGAGGTGGGGTAGAGTCTGGAGAGTTTTTAATGGAGGCCTATTACATTTGTGTACAGACCTCTTTTTTTTCAAGGTTGGTTTTTTTTTTTCTTTTGAGGTGGACCACTTTTAAACTATTAAACTTGTTTCAGTTTTGCTTCTGTTTTATGTTTTGGTTTTTTTGGCCACAAGGCATTTGGGATCTTAGCTCCCCGACCGGGGATTGAACCCATACCCCCTGCATGGGAAGTAAAGTCCCAACCGTTGGACCACCAGCTAAATCCCTGTAGACCTCCTTTTATTGTAAGCTGTTTTATTGTGCTTCGAAGATACTGTGTTTTTTTTTTGGTTTGTTTGTTTTTTTAACAGATTGAAGGTTTGTGACAACCCTGCATTAAGCAAATCTGTTGGTCCTATTTGCTCACTTCGTGTCTCTGTGTCACGTTTTGGTAATTCTCCCACTACTTCAGACCCTCCACCAGCAAAAGAGATGACAACTTGCTGAAGGCTCAGACAGTTAGCATTTTTTAGCCATAAGTATTTTTTGGTTAAGGTACATGGATTATTTTTTAGACATACTGCTATCACGCAGTTTAATAGACTATGGTATAGTGAAAACATAACCTTTGTTCGAGGGCTTCCCCGATAGTTCAGCCAGTAAAGAATCTGCCTGCAATGCAAAGACACAGGAGACATGGGTTTGATCCCTGGGTCAGGAAGATCCCCTGGAGGAGGAAGTGGCAACCCATTCCAGTATTCTTGCCTGGTGGGCAGCAGGCCATGGGATCACAAAGAGACACGACAGCGTGAATCTTCATTCACGCTGGAAAATCAGAAGCTTCATGTGACTCACTTTATTGCAGTAGTCTGGACAAAACTGACCGTATCTCCCAAGAATGCCTGTTTTAGTTTCCTCTCGCTGTTGGAACAAATTACCACACACTTAAAATAGCACGAATTTATAGATCTGGGATCCGAAGGCAGGTCTCGGGGCTGCAGTCAGTGTCAGCAGGCGCTGTTCCTTCTGGAGGCACCGGGAGATGCCCTTGCCTTCCAGCTTCTGGAGGTGCCTGCCTCCTGGGAGGGGGGCTCCTCATCCTCAAAGCCTGCAGTGTGGGACACCCCTGCCGCCCTCTTCCACTTCTGTGATGACACTGGGCTCACTTGAATAATCCAGAATACTCCGCCTACTTTAACATGTATGGATTGTTGTTTAGTCGCTAAGTTGTGTCCGACTCTTTTTCAACCCTATGGACTGTAGCCTGCCAGGCTCCTCTGTCCATGGGATTTCCCAGGCAAGAAAATTGGAGCTGGTTTTTATTTCCTTCTCCAGGGAATCTTTTCAACCCAGGGATCGAAACTGCCTCTCCTGCACTGGCAGGCAGATTCTTGACTACTGAGCCACCTGGGAACCCTAACATCTACTGATTAGCAAGCTTAATTCCAGCTGAAGCCTTCAACACCTGCTGGCCATGTAACCTAATGTTTTCACAGGTTCTGGGAACTGGGATGTAGGCACCCTTCGCTGGGGGTGGTGGCTGGGGGAGGAAATTATTCTGCCTGCTTGGCTTTGCAAACTCAGCAAGGGTGCTGTGGAGGAGGAAGGAGGGCAAGTGGTCATCAGGAAGGCAAACTGTGAGCCCTGAGTTGGGAGAGCGAGCAGTCGGGACCCCTGGTTGCTGACCACTCCCATAGGACTGGTCTGCCGGCCTGCCAGCCTCCCTCCCCGGGCTCAGGTAAGTCCTGGGACACCTCAGCCCTCTCCTATGGCCCACTGCTTGGAACCCATTCACACTGACTGTGTCCGAGGAGTCGTTAAAGCTTAATTGCCATGCCCTTTAGTTCTAGCAAGATGTCCCAGGCTGGCTGAGCCCACTCGTCCTTATTAATAAGCCATGCCGGACAACTTCATTAACGAGAGACAGATGGCCTGGAACAACAGCCACTCCATCGCCCGCTGTGCCGGCTCTCCTGTGGAGTGCCTTGGCCAGAGCATCGCTCTTCAAAACCCCAGCTCCTGCCGGCCAGCTGCACTGAGCTTTCATCCCGGCTCCTGTCCTTCCAGCTCCCAGCACACGTGTCCCAGCAGCAGCTCCAAGGGAGCGTTAGGACCGGCAGTGCAGCCTGGCAGGGCTGCCATGTTCTGTGCCCCTGGTCACCTCCCACGAGTGACAGAAGAGAGGAGGGAAGGAGAAAATTGGCAAGCTGATTTCTGGAAAAGTCTCCCATCCACCCAGCAACCTATCCCTACCACCCCTGCCCGGTGCGCAAAAGGAACTGCCCTCCTCCCTCACACCACCCTGTCACCCCAAGCATCACTGGTGCACAGATCACAAGAATGCTTTAGTTCATGAAGCAAATAGATGTTGAACACACAGCCAGGGTGATGGGGAGCCTGTCGGATTCAGCCAGGAAGCCTGAACTGCGTTGACGAGCCGAGGTTCTTTCTGAGCCACAGCTGCCATGGACATCAGCACAGACTCGTTCTGAACGCCTGCTGCCATCTTGTCCTCAGACCTTGAAAGCTGTCACAAGCGGAAAAGCAAAAGCCTGTTTAGACGTTATTTAAATCACATTATGAGCTAAGCCCTGGCTCCTCGTCACGGCTGATCATCTTGGAGTGTGCTCTTGGCCGTCACAGTGGTAAGTGGATGGTCTCATAATTTCATTAGATGACTTCCAGGGGAGAAGCAGTTGTTAGTCAATTCATTATGCCCTGGAACAATTTCCAGGCTTCTTCATCTCAGGATGCCCTCCCTGTGCTTCCTCCTACTCTCTTTCCTTAACTCGAACTGTAAGTCATGAGTCAAGCTGGGTTTGGAGAGAGGGAAAGGCAGAACTTGGACCCAGGTTTTCATTTTCTGGGTTTTGAGCTTGCTGGTCTCGTCACTCATACTCACCTGCTTAGTGTGGTCTCATTGTTTTTGGCATCCACTTACTTTTTTCAATCACAACTCAGGATTTCCTGGCTACAAGTAACAGCAACTCCAGTTGAAACTGGCTGAAGTGCAAAAAGGGTATTATTGGCTCACAGTTTTGAAACCTCAAGTGCTGGGACTAGCTTCAGGTATGGCTGGGTCCAGGGGCTCCATGATGTCATCAGTGTCCTCTGCCTGCATATCAGCCCTACCTTCCTCTGTGTTGACCACATTCTCAGGTGGCTTCTCCTCCACGAGGATAGATGAATACTTACAACTCCAGGCTTATGTCCTCACAGGGCTGAGCGAGGAGAAACATTTTTTCCCCCTATAGTAGTTCCAATGTGAATTCTTGTGTTGAACCTCACTGGACTATTTGGATCACATGCCCAAGCCTGAGCCAATCACTGTGGCCAAAAGGAGAAAATACGCTGATTGGCTAAGCCTGGGTCACATGACTAGCCAGCAGGTGTGGAACTAGCTGCTCCCAGTAACTGGGACTGAGCGTTGGGGAGATGGGTCCTGAGGGAGCATGCGGCTTTCCTTTAAGAAGCAGAAGCAGCAGCAGCCAGCCCTTCTGTTTCTTTTCATCTTTCTTCAGGGGCCAGTCCTTCCCTTCTTTCCTCCCTGCTTCCTTCTTTCTCTAGGAGAGTCTCTCTAACCTCCCGTGTCTCTCTCCCTGTTCCCAGAGTCCTCCTCTGCACCACAGAATTTCAGGTTGCTCAGCAAACAAGTTGGGTCCTGGTGACATAAGTTTCCAGATTAAGAAAATGGGAGTGTGGTGGGCAGACATGTGTTCTTTTTCCATAACATAAATTCTGCAAAGTAAAGCTCTGAAATCTAATGTTTGTCCTTAAAGTTCTGGGAAATGCTGGGTTGACATTTAACTGCCCCCTCTGAGCCCTCTGCAGCCTGGGGGAGGCTGCAGCTATGTGGGCTGGTGGGCTCAGCCCTCCTGGGGGGGCTGGCACACTGCCACTCTTCCTCCAGCCCTCAGCTGGGGCCCCTGCTCCCCTTCCCTCCTCTCCGCTCCTCTCTCTCTTTCCCACTCACCTCTTCCTCCTCTCCTTACCCCCTCCGACCACTTGACATCACACCAGTCACTTCCCTTTTCTGTGTCTCAGTTAGAAACAATGGCCTGCCGTGGTTGGGGGAGGCAGGAGTGAGGCTGGAGGCAGAAATCACGAAAGCGCGCCAGTGAACAAAGTGAACAACGGCGCTGGAACTGCTCAGGTCGAATCTTGTCTCACCTCCCTGAAGTTCTTCACTCCCCAAATGCCCACACTCCCTCTCCTTGGAAGCCTGTCCTGCTGTGCCAGTCTGGACCCCTGTCTGTAGTATACACATCCAACAGTGACCCCATAATTCAGCTGGGTCATGTGACCGCCCCTGCAGCCGGAGTGTGGAGCCAGCCCAACGGGGACCACCTGGGATGAGAGTGGGAAGGCGAGGTCCCTCCTGGGAGAATCGATCCTGATGGCAGAGGGGGCAGTGAGTATGGGTTCCCGATGATGCTAACACCCCCGCTCAGTGCAGTCACAGGGCATCTGTGAAATGGCAGGATTCATGGTCAGAGAGAAGAGCTGTTGCTGGATTTCAAGCTTAAGGTCCTGCCTCATTCTCAGCTAACTAGCCATGCCCGTGGCGATCATTCCACAGATGAAGGTGGGTGGACATGAAGGCGTTATTGTAGGAAGGCTAGAGAATTAAAGAATTACCTGGATCTTGGCTGGAAGAGTTCCCAAATAGACTTTCAATGAAAAAAACTTGTTTCTCTGGTTCTGAATGTTTGTGTGTAATGAACACAAATGAGACTTATTTGTGCAGATGGCAAACACCAAAACTGGGTTTTGAGCATCAGCCAGATTTAAAGCGAGGCAGGTCACCTTTGGGAGAGGCAACTCTGTCTGGGATAAATCCATCTTATGAAATTGCAATATTCCTGGAGCTAGCATTTCCTTTAGGAAGAGAGGGCTCTCAGGAGTTGTGGTAGTTCAAGAAAAATGGCAGAATATTTTTTGACACTTCTCCCATGCTGGTGGAGAAATCTGATTACCTCAAGGTCATCACTCCAGGGAAGCCACATGGAGGCGCTCTGGCCAAAAATTCCAGCAGAGTCCAGTGTTACTGCCATCCCTGCCAAGGCACCGGGCACATGAGTGGTGCCAGCCTTGACCTCTGGACCAGCCCTCTGCCACACTAATGTCATCAAGTGACCTCAGTTGACACCACGTGGAACAGA
This sequence comes from Madoqua kirkii, assembly GCA_006408675.1. NCBI lineage: Eukaryota > Metazoa > Chordata > Mammalia > Artiodactyla > Bovidae > Madoqua > Madoqua kirkii. Next base: position 33,451 of record SJYC01002335.1, read on the forward strand.
AGAATCACCCAGTGAAGCCCTGCCTGAATTCTTGACCCTTAGAATCCATGATACATAGCAAAATTCATTTTGTTCTATACTATGAAGTTTTGGGTAATTATATAGCAGTAGTAATCAGAACTTGTTTATTATTTTTTTAATTTTTATTTATTTATTTGGCCACTCCAGGTCTTGGTTGTGGCATGTGAGATCCAGTTCCCTGACCAGGATGGAACATGGGGTCCCCTGCATTGGGAGCACAGAGTCTCAGCCACTGGACCACGGAGAAGTCCCCAGAGCTCCTCTGAAGTAGGGCCAAAGCTGGTGATGGGAATGCAAGAAGAGGGTTGGGTGTAGCCCGAGGGCAGCTGGGGACAGCAGGAGCCTGCTCTGTCTTATGGGGACAGCCTTTAGTAGGAAGCACAGGCATAAAAGGACTGGCTCTGGAGCCAGCTGTCTGGGTTCGAGTTCTGGCTGGGCCAGCTGGGTCATACTGGGAAAGCTTCTCAACCATCCTGGGCCTCAGCTTTTCCATCTGTAACGAGACTGTCTAACATGTTCTAAACTTGGCAACAAGGAACAGACATCTCCAGCCAATGGCCGAGGGAAGGAAGAGAGGGCTCTCAGGAGTTGTGGTAGTTCAAGAAAAATGGCAGAATATTTTTTGACACTTCTCCCATGCTGGTGGAGAAATCTGATTACCTCAAGGTCATCACTCCAGGGAAGCCACATGGAGGCGCTCTGGCCAAAAATTCCAGCAGAGTCCAGTGTTACTGCCATCCCTGCCAAGGCACCGGGCACATGAGTGGTGCCAGCCTTGACCTCTGGACCAGCCCTCTGCCACACTAATGTCATCAAGTGACCTCAGTTGACACCACGGGAACAGAAGAATCACCCAGTGAAGCCCTGCCTGAATTCTTGACCCTTAGAATCCATGATACATAGCAAAATTCATTTTGTTCTATACTATGAAGTTTTGGGTAATTATATAGCAGTAGTAATCAGAACTTGTTTATTATTTTTTTAATTTTTATTTATTTATTTGGCCACTCCAGGTCTTGGTTGTGGCATGTGAGATCCAGTTCCCTGACCAGGATGGAACATGGGGTCCCCTGCATTGGGAGCACAGAGTCTCAGCCACTGGACCACGGAGAAGTCCCCAGAGCTCCTCTGAAGTAGGGCCAAAGCTGGTGATGGGAATGCAAGAAGAGGGTTGGGTGTAGCCCGAGGGCAGCTGGGGACAGCAGGAGCCTGCTCTGTCTTATGGGGACAGCCTTTAGTAGGAAGCACAGGCATAAAAGGACTGGCTCTGGAGCCAGCTGTCTGGGTTCGAGTTCTGGCTGGGCCAGCTGGGTCATACTGGGAAAGCTTCTCAACCATCCTGGGCCTCAGCTTTTCCATCTGTAACGAGACTGTCTAACATGTTCTAAACTTGGCAACAAGGAACAGACATCTCCAGCCAATGGCCGAGGGCCCAGATCTAGGCTATAGCTGTGTCTTGTTCGACTCTCATATTTTGTTTGGTTTTTTAATTAAAAAAACAAAACTGGCTGTGCTGAGACTTCGCTGGTGTGTGTGGGCTTCTCTAGTTGCGTCCGGGGCCTTCTCTAGTTGCAGTGCATGGATTTCTTGCTGCAGTGGTTGCTCTCATTACAGAGCATGGGCTCTGGGGCACACGGGCTCAGTAGTTGTGCTACATGGGCTTAGTCACCCCACAGCATGTGGGATCTTCCTGGACCAGGGATCGAACCTGTGTCCCCTGCACTGGCAGGTATTTGTAACCACTGGATCACCAGGGAAGTCCCCATATTTTATTCTTTATCTAATTTAGAAATTGGGAGATTTCTCAGCTTCTCTGGAAATCAACTGGTCATACTGCTCACACAGACAGACCATCTAGCATGGACGAGCGGGACAGCATTCTAAGGGTTTGACATCCATTCATTTGACCCCAAGCAGCCCTCCAAGGTCTGTAGCATCACCACCCCAGGCTCTACCAGAGGTGATCCAGGGAGCAAGGAAGCCACTTCAGCATGTACCATGGTGGCAGGAGATACTGATGAGAAAATGTTCCCTTCTTCCCTTCCTGGGGCCAGACACACTCCTGCCCAGAGTTATGCATGACCCTGCAGAGAGAGGAGAAGTCCCACATGTGACTGAGATTAACTTGATGTCCTTAGGGGTGTGGGGGTTCATGGAAGCAATTCATTTAGTTTATTGAGAACTAAACTAGATTTCTACAAACTCCAGCATGTACGCTGAACACTTAAAAAAACCACACACAAAAAAACAAAAAAAGCACTCATACAACAAACCTTCTTTGTGTGCTTAGGTGATTGAAGTATCAGCCCCTTCTGTCTTCATGACTACCCTGTGAAGAAGATGTTTTTATGACCCCTGGACTTCCCTGGTGGCTCAGAGGTTAAAGCGTCTGCCTCCAATGCAGGAGACCTGGGTTCGATCCCTGGGTCGGGAAGATCCCCTGGAGAAGGAAATGGCAACCCACTCCAGTATTTTTGCCTGGAGAATCCCATGGACTGAGGAGCCTGGTGGGCTGCAGTCCACGGGATCGCAAAGAGTCGGACACGACTGAGTGACTTTACTTGTTTCCTCGAATGGAGGCTAAATTACCAAGATTAACTTGCCTGCGGTCATTAAGCTAATAGGGGATAGACTTGGGGTTTGACTCTAGGCAGCTAGTAGCCTCCCTAAACCGTGTGCATCCAGAGCCTGGCAATATTTCCTAGGAGAGCTGGGACGATGCCCTCTGTGGCCCAGTCCGTGGTCCCCATGTAGGTCCTCAGCATGTAGTGATGCTTAGGGACCACTGGTGGTAACAGGGAACTGAGAAAAGGCATGCAGGAGGAAGTGGTTGGTGTTCCTTTCCCACTCAGGCTGGGCTGGAAGGGGCTGATGAATGTCACACCACATCAAGCAGACGGTGCTCCTGCAGCTTTGATAATGACCGCCCGGGTCCCCTCTGTGTACTGACGGCCGAATCCGGTGCCAGTCGCCAAAGGCAATGAGCTTGTTTCTCATCAGTCTGGGCTGTCCTGGTGGCTGAGGGCTGTGACTCCTGCTGGGTGATCTGTCCCGCTGTCCTTCTACAATGGACAGGATTCAGGACCATGGCTTCAGGGGCTGGAGCCATTTATCTGAGCCTTAGGCTGGCTGATGCTAATAACAGCCAACACTGCTATGGTTCTTACAATGTGCCAGGCATTGTTCCAAGGGCATGATCCTGACTACGAGCCTGGAAGGTCGATAGCATCATTATCCCCATTTTGCAGATGGGGAATAAGGCACCAAGTTCAAGGAACTTGCCCAAGGTCGCACAGGCAGACTGGCTTCCGATGCTGGTCCCTACCCTCCAGCTGAACCTTTCGGAAAGGACTCCCCAAAGAATAGGGAGAATCCCTCTTTTGATAATCAAAACCTTGTTATGTGGTCCTTTTTTTTTGGGTATTTCTTTTTTTGGGAGAGGTGGTTCCTGACTGTCTAGACTGATTAAAAAAAAAAAAATCACACTCCAGTGAAAAAGATCAATTGCCATGTACAGTTCCAAGTCACTTTGACGCCATCACAAACCCTCTCATATGCTTGAGCCTCTAATTAGATTTGGAGGGGAATCAATTCATGTGTCATGAAAATTTAAAAGACAACGTTCTGTGAATGGTCTTTCCCATTATTCCAGCTTGATTGAAATTGTGGGTTTTTCAGAGGATGCTATATTTATACTCTTAAGACAATGGAGCTTTCAAAAGAATTCTGACTCCTAGGTCTTCATATGTGATTTCTGGAGAAGTGGAAATTTTCAAATTTTCTTAATGAATGTGTTTTTATGGCTTTTTTCCCGTTAGTTCTTTCTTTAAAACAAACAACCCAACCCCCCCCACCGCCAAACTCTCTGACTCCATAGTGTCTCTCTCCCTCTGATGGGGACTTCAAGTTCCTGCCAAAGTATGTATCACATAATTGCTTTCATGTTCAGACCCGGCAAGAGCACGTTGTAAATGACTGCGACGCAGATGTGACAATTCTATTAGGCCTGGGTTCTTGCATGGTTGACCTTGCAAATTGAATTCGAGGAGGTCAGCCCTCATGCCTGGCTGCTAGATTTCACGTTTGCAGTTTGGGCAGAGAGGACTGGAGAGGTGCGGGTGGCAATTTCCGTGCTGGGGCGTGGACAGCCGGGCATCCATTGCATCGTGTCCTGAATCCTATCTGTATTCTCCTTTGCGTCCCAGAGTCTTCCTCGGCTCCCCAGCGGAAGGCGGCAGCCCATGATCGATGGGCTTCTGCCCGCCACGGCGTTATTAGCCACTCTGTCAAGGTGACAATGTCATTTTTAATATTCCATCTTCAGACCTGAGGTTTATTTTTAGGTTGGGAATCAGCCAGCCTTCCCAGAGAGCGAGTTTTGAGGACTTACAGGTAGGGTTGTTAGCCCTGGCTACCGCGGAGCTTTTTACCAATACGCATGCCCACAAGGGTGGCCTCTGGGGTGCAGGAAATGTTCTGTGTCTTGATTTGTGTGGTTTTTACTTGAGTTTATCTATGTGTGTACAAAAATTGAACTTCGGTGAGGATGTGGAAAAATCAGAACACCATGCGTTGCTGTGGGAATATAAAATGGCCCTTGGAGAACAGTTTGGCATTTCGTTAAAAAGTTAAATAGAGTTACTATGTGAAAGTAAAAATATTAGTCACTCGATCATGTATGATTCTGCCAGGGACTGTAGCCCACCAGGCTCCTCTGTCCATGGAATCCTCCAGGCAAGAATACTAGAGTGGGTTGCTATGCCCTTCTTCAAAGAATCTTCCTGACCCAGAGATCGAACCAGGGTCTCCCGCATGACAGGTAGATTCTTTACGGTTTGAGCCACCTGGGAAGCCACAGAGTTACTGTATGACCCAGAAATTCTGTTCCTGGATATGTTCCCCAAAGTCTCTCTCCCCAGAGACTCAAATGGGTATTTGTACACCAATGTTCATAGGAATATTTTTTTTAAGGAAGGATTTCTTTTTCCTTTTTAAAAAATGTATTTTTGTTTATTTGGCTGTGCTGGGACTTAGCTGTGGCATGCAGGATCTAGTTCCCTGACCAGGGATTGAACCCAGGCCTGCTCACTGGGAGCACAGAGTCTTAGCCGCTGGACCACCAGGGAAGTCCTGTTCATAGCAATGTTACTCCCAATAGCGCAAAAGTAGAAATGATTCAAACGTCCATCAACAGAGGAATGTAGGGAGTCCCCTGGTGGCCTAGTGGTTAGACTTCCCAGCTTTTGCTGCTGTGGCCCAGGTTCAACCCCTGATTCGGGAACTGAGATCCTGCAAGTGGAACGCTATAGCCAAAAAACAAAAACAAAAAACCCCAGAGATGAATGGATAAATAAAATGTGGCCTATCCATCCAGTGGAATATTATTTAGCTATAAAAGGGAATACTATTCTGATACTTGCTACAACATGGATAAACAATGGAAATGTTACACAGAGCGATCCCTTAGCTGAAGCAAGGGTCTGCCAGGGTTCTTCACTATTGATTTCCCCATGAGGGCCCATCAGACACAGACGGTAGGAAAAAGAAAAATGAAATCACGCTATTGGCAGCGACATGGATGGACCTAGAGATGATCACACTAAGCAGAATAAGTCAGACAGAGAACCGAAAATACCATATGATACTGCTTAGATGTGGAATCTAGAATTTGATACAAATGAACTAATTTACAAAACAGAAACAGACTCACAGACTTAAAAACAAACATCTGATTACCAAAGAGGAAAGGTGTGGGGAAGAGGGATAAATTAGGAGGTTGGGATTGACATATACATACCACTATCTATAATATAATCAACAAGGACCTACTATAAAGCCTAGGGTACTCTATTCAACATGCTGTCCTAACCTATATGGGTAAAGAACTGGAGAAAGAATAGATATATGTCTGTGTGTAACAGAATCATGTTGCTGTACACCTATAACAAACAGAGCATTATAAATCAGCTATACTCCAGAATAAAATAAAAATTGGAAAAGAAACCCCATAGACAGCAAGAGTTGACATTGTTTACCCTTCACTGACCTTCCTGCTAGAAGGATAGAAGGAACTAATATTTCTTGTACACTTACTATGTGTCATGCCTTGGGCTAGGCACTCATATCCACTATCTCATTTAAATTAGCCTCTCAATGTCAGACAATGCTTTGGGGGCACTTTCTTCATTACAAACCAGAGAAAGCATCCATAGCTTTCTCCAATTTCTGAATCTGCCTCTTCTCACTTGAGTAGTGTTTTTTTTCTTAAGCATCTGAAATATTTTCCATATCAAGTGTTTCAAGGACCTAATTATGAACTTCATTATAATTGTTCATTAGTTATATTTTGTTCAATTACTTTAACAAGTTGCCAAATAGAACACAAAGCCGGCAAATAGCATTATGTAATTGTAATGAGATGCTCAAATTGGGTTACAGAACTTCTTCTTTGCTTGCATATTTTTTCCTCACAGGAAGACAAACAGAAGGTGGGGTGGTGGCCCCTTGGTCTGCTCACCAGCTCCCTCCAAGCCGTGGGGGGTGGGGACCAGCCTTTGCTTCTGTACCAAGGTCTAATCTGGGAAAATGGAAACATTTAAGGGTGATGTTGAAAACATTTTAGATGATGATGTTTATATGTAACACTCATTACATGGCAGTCACTATTCTAGGCACATTTACAGGCAGTAACTCATTTAACTTCCTGCCAGGTCCCTGGGGTGGATGCTGTTGTGTCCCCATTTTACAGATGAAGAAATACAGGCGCAAAGACTAGGTGACTTGCCCAAGGTCATGCAGCCAGAAGGTGCTGGAGCTGAGCTCAAACCCAGCTGGGTGGTGCCTATGGCCCCTACTCTTGGCCACTACTTTCAATTGATTTATTGAATCTCCAAGAAATATGTATACGTATATATGTTTAAAAAGTCTATTGTTGGCTGTGCTGGGTTTTCGTTGCCGTGTGGGCTTTTCTCTGGTTGCAGAGAGCGTGGACTACTCTCTGCATGTGGTGTGAGGGCTTCTCATTGCAGAGGCTGCTCTCGTAGAGCACAGGCTTTAGGGCCCATGTGCTTTCAGTATTTGCGGCTCCCAGGCTCTAGAGCACAGGCTCAAGAGTTGTGGCTCAATAGTTGCTCCACGGCACGTGGGATCTTTCTGATTCAGGGACTGAACCCATGTCTCCTGTTGGCAGGTGGATTCTTCACCACTGAGCCGCTAGAGAAGCCCCAAACTGTATACTTTGAAAAATGTAATTATCCACTTCCTAATAGGAGACCAGCAATGAGGAAAAAAAAATTGGCATTGCAGCTTAACCACTTAATTGTTAATTTCTGAATATGTTTTAGAGATAGGAATGTGAATGCAATTTCCTAAAATTTGTAGAGCTCGATCATAACAGCCTCTGTAGCGATCCTTGACCCAATCACTAGGGCTGAGGGGATAAAACATGTTGACCCAACAGCTATGGTCTCCAGCTCAGACAGCTTGATCTGTGAAGATGTTTCAATGGGATTCTGTTAACTAAGATATTCACTTGTTGAACTTAAAGAAGCTGTGTTGACTAAGAATGTTAGTCTTGGAGTGCAAGTGACAGAACTCTGGCATAGCTGAAAAGGGAAGACTTTAATGCAACTGAAAAGCCCAAGGATGGATTTCAAGCATGGCTGGATCCAGGAACCCACACAATGTCCTCAGTGCTCTCCCTGCATCTCACCTAGGGTCTGCTGTCCTCTGCCCTGGAGTCACCGTTGGACAAGAAGTCCACCGCAGTTTCATGTGTTCCCACTAGGAGGCGTGCTATGGATCTCCTTTCAAGCAGAAGGCTGCCATCAGCACCACGAGTGCAGTTAGCTGACAGCCCCCAGATGTGGCTCCCTCAAGGTCTGCCCGAGTTTCTGAGACCAGGCCTTGCTGATCCCAGGTGGTCCCAGCCAGTGGTGGTAAGGATGGGGCTTAGTCATTTCTTCCCAGTGCTTATGTTGTTGCACCGTGTGGTCGGATCTCCATGATGTCTGAAAGCTTCTTTCCACTCCTGCTTCCCATCACATCTGTCTTTCACAGGGGTAACTGCCAATAAATCTTTCTCTCCTAACCTCATCTGAGCGTCTGCTTCCCAAATTACCCAACTAATACACCAGGGTTATTTTTTAACAGGTTGGACTTCCCAGGGGCAAGGAATATAACGTTCCCAAAAGTTCCAGCAAAATTCCCAAGCCTGACTCCCATTGGCTGAAACTGGGTTAGATGCTTATCCTGGAACTCTCCCTGTGAAACTGATTGGCCAGACTTGGGTCATGTGGCCACTTGTGGGCAGGGTCATCCCTGTCTAAATATCTTGACCCAAAGAAGAGAGCTATAGTTCCCAAAGGAAAATCTGGGTTCTCCTCTCAGAAGAGAAAGGGAATCATTGCTGATCATGCATAAACAGCAGGTCTACCTCAGAAGGCTATGAAATCAGAAGGCCTGGCCTTAAGCCAGCTTGTCTCATCGCCTCTTCTGGGACTCAGCGTCCACCTCTATGAAATGGGCAAATGGCAAGTGGATCCCACTCTGTTTCTCTTCCCCACTCTCTGTCTCTGTCTGTCACTTTGCTTCTCTTTCTCACTCTGTCGGTTCCTCCCTCTCAGCTGATCTCTGCTCACAGCTCTCCTAACAAATCCATCTGGGCCCCATGCTGTTTGCAGAAGCCCCTTCCAGATGGTGGGATGGATTTGAGTCAATAGCTTGGTGTGCTAATGACAGAGCTAATTTTTAATAATGATGAAATGTGATTAAAAAAAAAAAAACCCCTCATCTGGATCAGCTCAAGATACCGAGTCCAAACCATACTATCCTCTGCAGTCCTGGCCGCTGTCCCCAGAACAGGTGTAGTTATTCCATAGCCAAGAGTTTACCTTGCAGCCTCAGTCTCTTCCTGGAATGGCCTCCGAATTTGGAAAGCCAGGGCCATCTGAATCTGCGCTGGGTGAGTCGCAAAGACCAGAAATCTCTTTCAAAGAAGCTCAAGTCTGGAGGTAGCTTACTGTAAGTGCAGCAACCACGGAGCACAGGTGTGCATCAAAGAAAGCCATACCGGTCAGGGCACCCAGATGTGAGCTGCAGAGACTGAGTCTAGCTGCTTCAAGCTGAAAAGGAATTTGCTGAAACAATGCCAATGATGCTCACAGAGTTGTTGAGAAGCTGCAAAAATATACTCCCCAAATGAGTGAGGGTGTCCAGACAGAGAGAAGCTTGCTGCAACATCAGCCTGGTGAGGCCAGCCTTGCTGGACTTTGATGCTCTGGACACTGGCTGCTGCTGCCACCACCAGCAGAACTTCTTCCTGTCGCTGCTTTTTCAGGTCAGGAGTTCTCAATTCAAAGTCTAGTTGGTCAAGGGACTTCCCTGGCCGTCCAGTGGTTAAGACCTTGCCTTCTAATGCAGGGGTTGTGGGTTCAGTCCCTGGTTGGGGAGCTAAGATCCCACATGCCTTGCATGCCAAAAGCCAAAACATAAAACAGAAGCAATATTGTAACAAATTCAATAAAAACTTTAAAAATGGTCCTCATTAAAAAAACAAAACAAAAAACCTGACACAGCCTAGTTGGTCAAGCTCTGTCACACTCTCACACCCTTGCTGGAAGGTAGGCAAGGCATTAAGCACACAGGCTCTGGAGCCAGACTTGTTCAGTCGCTCCAGTCGCTCAGTTGTGTCCTACTCTTTGCCACTCCATGCACTGCAGCATACCAGCCTTCCCTGTCCTTCAACATTTCCCAGAACTTGCTTAAATTCATGTCCATTGAGTCAGTGATGCCATCCAACCATCTCATCCTCTACCATCCCCTTCTCCTCCTGACTTCTATCTTTCCCAGCATCAGGGTCTTTTCCAATGAGTCTGCTTTTCACATCAGGTGGGCAATGTATTGGAGCTTCAGCTTCAGCATAATTTCCAATGAATATTCAGGGTTGATTTCCTTTAGGATTGATTGGTTTGATCTCCATGCTGTCCAAGGGACTCTCAAGAGTCTTCTCCAGTACCACACTTCAAAGGCATCAATTCTTTGGCTCTCAGTTTAAGTGGGTCCAAATCCAGGGTCTGTCACTTATGATCTGTGCACCACTGGGCAACATGTGTGTCTCAGTTTGCTCATCTGTAAAATGGGTATGATAATTGTGCCTGCTCCCCTAGAGGTGTGTGAATTAAACAACAGAATATATGTGAAGTGTGTTGAAGCAATAACAAGCATTCAAAGTTTTGTTTTAATTCTTTAAAAATTATCAATTGGCATTGACGAGGTGCGGTAGCTGCTGTTTCTTATGAAGACTCAGATTGTGGGAATTCCCCAAATGCAGAAAGGAAGATCCAGGTGACAGGCATCTCCCACAGTAATTCCCTTTTCTTTCTCTACTGCTCAAATTTATTTCTATTTTGAGCCTTGATTCCCTTATGCTTTTCTGAAGTCTCAGTCAATCTGGGGACACACCTACCTGTTCCCCAGGATTGCTCCTTAACAATGAAATCTAGGGAGTTCCCTGGTAGTCCAGTGGTTATGAATCCACCTGTCAATGCAGGGGACACAGGTTCAATCCCTGGCCTGGGAAGATCCCACATGCTGCTGGTAACTAAGCTATTCTGTGAAGAGTGGCCCCTGCTTGCCGCAACTAGAGAAAGCCTGTGTGCAGCAACAGAGAGTCGCAAAGAATCAGACATGACTGAGTGAATGAACAACAAAATGTGCAGCAACAAAGACCCAGAAAGCCAAAAATAAATATAATAATAAAAATTTTAAAACAATGAAATCTGAATGCCATTAAGCAATTGTGACTCCTTCAGTTTACCGCAGTACCTACCACCCTCTCCTGGCCTGCACCAGCCCTGTTTAACTCATTTATTTTACTTCGCTTGGTTCATGTGGGTATTTGAATTTATGGTCTCAGAACCAAAGAACTGGGAGTTTGGGAAGACAAAAAGATGAAACCTAAGGGCTTTTGTGTCGGCTTTCATGGGAGTCACATCCCTACCCGAAATAATGTCTGGATCTGTGATCTGCTTGCGAGGGGGAAAGGATAAAACAAGTACACAGCCCTGAATGTGTCTGTGGGCTTCCCTGGTGGCTCCGCGGCAAAGAATCCACCTGCCAAGTCAGGAGATGTGGGTTCAATCTCTGGGTCAGGAAGATCCCCTGGAGGAGGAGATGGCAACTCACTCCAGTATTCTTGACTGGGAAATCCCATGGACAGAGGAGCCTGGCAGGCTACAGTTCACGGGCTCACAAGAGTCAGATCTGACTTCAGTTCAGTTCAGTCGCTCAGTCGTGTCTGACTCTTTGTGACCCCATGAACTGCAGCATGCTAGGCCTCCCTGTCCATCACCAACTCCCAGAGTCCACCCAAACCCATGTCCACTGAGTTTCTGATGCCATCCAATCATCTCATCCTCTATCGTCCCCTTGTCCTCCTGCCCTCAATCTTTCCCAGCATCAGGGTCTTTTCAAATGAGTCAGCTCTTCGCATCAAGTGGCCAAAGTATTGGAGTTTCAGACTTGACTTAGAGACTAAATAACAATATGGGTGTATATATTACACATTGCCAACATGTCCTGCACTGCCCTCAACCCCAAGGACATGACCAACATAATCTCAGAAACCCATCTTTCAGGGTCTGTGTCCTGGAATCATTCCCACAGCTAGTTCTGTATCAAAGTCCAACCAGAAAGCAGAAATGTCTTCAGTCATTTGAACTGGAAATGTTGACTACAAAGAATCATTAACCAGGAAGAGGGGATTAACAAACTAAAGGGATAAAAGAAGGGACCTCCCTGGCAGTCCAGTGGTTAGGACTCTGCTTTCACTACCGAGGGTGTAAGTTCAATCCCTGTTTAGGGAACTAAGATCCTGCAAGCTGCGTGGTGTGGCCAAATTGAAAAAAAAAAAAAAGAAGGGAGGTGATAATAGAAGACTCTAAGGGGTCAAGAAGTAGCAGGTATAGAGGAACAGCTGAGAGAATGGGGATAATGAAGGGATTATAGTGTCTGCCTCCTCCAAGGGGCTGATATTCTTAAAAGAGGGTCTGGCGATCACAAGAACAGAGTCTGCTGGACTGAAGAGGTGTCAGAAGGTGAAGGCTCTGGCTGGTCCGAGTGTACAACCTCTCCACTGCTGGAGGGTTTGAACTGCTCTCTAAATGACCCTTTGGGTGGGAAGAGTGTGGCCTGAGGGTGCACACCCTTCAAAGCTGCCAGGCAAGGACAGGACCCAGAGCATTGCTGACGATGGTGTGAGAGCAGCTGAGCTTCTGCTCTGAATGAAAGAGCGGGACTGCCCTGCTGCCCTCTATGGACAGAGCCTAGCATCCTACCAGCTGTCAGAGGAGAATACTCATGGAGGGACTTCACCAACGGTCTAATGGTTAAGACTCCACCTTCCAATGCAGGGGGTGCAGGTTCAGTCGCCGGTAGGGGAACTAAGATCTCTCGGGCTTTAGGGTGCAGCCAAAAAGTAAAAAAAAGAAAGAAAGAAAAGGAATGTTCCTAGGGCCAGCTCCAGTGTCTTGAAGAGGGCAAAGAAGGATGGATTTGGGGCTGAGAGGTAATAAAGTAGCAACTGGCTCAGGGAGAAAGACCTGGGAGTCTGGGAGAGGGTTCAGGAGAGTCTGAAGGAAGGAGAGCAGGTGTGAAGGGGGAGGAACGTGGATCAGGAGGAAAAGAGAATTTTAAGAAATATTTTGGTGAATCATCCTTTATAGTAAAAGTAAATAAGGACCTTGGGACTTTCCTGATTAGTCCAGGGGGTTAAGACTCCCCACTTCCATTGCAGGGGTCATGGGTCCAGTCTCTAGTTGGGGAACTAAGATCATGCATATGGCATGGCGCAGCACCCCCTCTCCCCCAATAAAAAGAGAGAGAGAGACCAGGAGGTCGTTATTAAAAAATACATAAGGACCTTGAGTTACTTAGTAATTTCTTTATGATTGAAGGACAGTGTTACTCTGACCACAATCTAGTATCTGAGGGAAACTGGTTCCTAGAGCTGTTGCAGATACCAAAATCCTTGGATGCTCAAGTCTCATATATAAAATGACCTAGTAGAGTGAGTGAATACAGTCTGCCCTCAAATTCATGGGTTTTTCCCTGTGGATTCATGACTGGTTGAATCTGGAGAGGAAAAACCTGTGGATGTGGAGGGCTGACTGTACTCTTCTGAGATGGGACCACTGAGTCCTAGGTTTCTTATTAGCTTATGACAGTTTTCTGTTGGTCTAAAGCCATCAAACAGAGGTTTACAATGAATGTTTTCTTTTAAGAGATCCTATTTTATATTATAGGTTCTTGTCTTTCCATGTGTTGAACTAGGAATTTGGAAGTCCAAGTTGTAGTTCTGAGTTTCAAGTTTCAACACATAGCTGTGTGATGCTTGGCAAGTCACTTCACCCTGTTGAATCTCAGAGTTTTTATCTACCAGATGGGAAAACTAGAGTCTGCTCATCCAAACTCTAAGGAATATTGTGATGATAAAATCAGAGCCTGAAATGAAACTGCTTAGACAAAAGACACAATTTTTTTCACTCACATGGATCTGTCTGTAACTACACAGCTGGTATAATGGTAGGAAATGATTTTTGCTTGGAGCTAAAAGAAAACCTCACTATTGTGGCTTGATAAGGATTTACTTTTCTCATTTATCAAGAATTCTACAGGTAGTCATCTCTGGATGATGATAAAGCTGCTCACCAATGTAAGGGCTAATCTCTGATTCTCTGGGCCTTCTCCTCATGGTCACAAGATGGCTGCTACAACTCCAGCCATCACGGTGACATTTAAAACAGGAATAACCTCTGTTCCTACTTCTGGGAGGTGAAGGCATTCCCTGATTATCTTTATATTTCTTCCATTTCATCTCACTGGACAGAAGTAGGTCTTCAAGACAGTCTGGGAAAATGACTACTTGACTTTCCCATCTCTTAGAGAGTAAGGAGGTTAGGGAGAAAGAAGTTGGGGCTGGGTGCTGGATTAGATAGCTAACAGTGTTTGGAATAGCTGGCAAGTTCTAGATGGCAAAAACTAAAATTGTTCTGTGATGGGGGGGGAGTCAGCCACAGAAGGATTTTGATTTCCATCCTTGTGATTCCTGTTTGTTTGACTCCTTTCATGGGGCCTGGCTTCATTTGAATAGCTAACATTTTACTTTGGAGGTGGAATTATATTAAAAATCAGATGCTTGTCATTATGCAAATGACTGTCTCGCTATAGCTTAGGATTTTCATTTTTCCATGAATTATTCCTTTTTCAGTCCTTTCCCCACATCTCTTGGAAAAAATAAAAACAACCACTGACTAATCAGAGGAATTTTCCAATCATTCAGTCAACGGATATTTATTGAGTGTCTTCCATGCTCCAAGAGATTTTCTAAAATCTTTGAGATAGAGGAAGATGTGGCTTCTGCAGTATTGGAGCTTATATTCCAGTGGAAAAGATAAGCAGCAAGTAAATGAATAAATCAAATAAAATATGAGACTAATACATGCTATGAAGAGATTTTTAAAAAGGCAATAAATAGACTTGTGGGGGAGAGGGTTTTTAAAAACTTTTCATTTGGCTGTACCTGGTCCTAGTTGCTGGAGAAGGCAGCAGCACCCCACTCCAGTACTCTTGCCTGGAAAATCCTATGGATGGAGGAGCCTGGTGGGCTGCAGTGCATGGGGTCGCTAAGAGTCAGACACGACTGAGCGACTTCACTTTCACTTTTCACTTTCATGCATTGGAGAAGGAAATGGCAACCCACTCCAGTTTTCTTGCCTGAAGAATCCCAGGGATGGGGGAGCCTGGTGGGCTGCTGTTTATGGGGTCGCACAGAGCTGGACACGACTGAAGTGACTTAGCAGCAGGTCCTAGTTGCAGGATGCAGGAGTTTTTGATCTTCATTGCAGCATGCCGGATCTTTTTTTTAAATTGTGGCATGTGAGATCTTCTCATTGCAGCTTGGGCAATCTGGTGCCCCAACCAGGGATGGAACCCAGGCCCTCTGCAATGGGAGCTTGGAGTCCTAGCCACTGGACCATCAGGGAAGTCCCTGGTGAGGGCTTTTGTAGATGAGGTGGTTGGCAAAGTTCTCTGAAAGGTGATATTTCTGGAGAAACTGGAAAGATGTGAAGAGACCAGGCATGTGATGATCTGGGCCAGAGGAAACAGCAAGTGCAAAGGCCCTGAGGTGAACAAGCTTGGTGTGTTTGAGGATGAGAAGGAAAGTCAGGTGGCTACTACAGAAAGAGAGAGGAAGAGATGGCAGGGGATGAGGTTGGAGACTTCAAAGCCCATGGAGAACCTTTCTCACTTCAAATATCTGCCTTCAGGAAGAATGCAGTTGCTTTTAAGGGGTCACCTAAGATAACCTCCCTTTGTTGTTGTTGTTTTGGTCTCACTGTTTGGCATGGGGGAATCTTAATTCCCCAACCAGGGATTGAACCTAGGCCCCCTGCGCTGGGAGTGAAGAGTCTTAACCACTGGACCACCAGGGAAGTCCCAAGCTCCCTTTCTTAAAATCAACTGTACCATATAACATAACCTAATCATAGGAATACTCCAGGAGTCAAATCCATCATATTCACAGTCCCGAGGATTATACAGGGCTGGAATCTTAGAATTCTGCTTACCCCCAAAATGCATGAATGAATCAACTTTCCCCACTCTCCATCTCTTATTCTTCCTCCCCTTCAGAAGTCATTTCTAGCCCCTGCCAACCCAACTACATCAGCTTTTGTTTTCAGGTTGCTGGGAGTTATCCTCTTCTGTCCATTGTGTCTGCAATGCTCCCAGTCTGGACTATGGGTCTCTGTTTGTGCCTTTTTAACAGCAACACCATTCTACCCCAGGGCCTTTGCACGTCCAGTTTCCACTGACTGAAAGGCTCAGCCTTCAGCACTTATGTGGCTCAGTCTCTCACTCTTTTAAATATTTGCTCAAATGTCATCTTTGCAAGGAAGCTTTTTCTGACTCCCTTCCCTCCCACTCTAAAAATATTTTCTCTACTTGTTTTATTTCTCTTCTTTGTACTTATTTTCATCCGACCTGCTATATATTTTGCCAATCTATTTGGTTTATAGTCTCTCTCCCCACACTAGAATGTCAGCTTTCCCCACGCAGGGAATTTGGTCTGAATCTCTGACATATCCCCAGCACCCACAACAGCACCTAGTGCAAAGTAGGGGCTCAATAAATATTTACCCAAAGAATGAGTAAGTGAGGATTAAGGAGGGCAGTTTTAACTTTCTTCATTTGTTTTTCCTTTTGCTTTCTTTTCTTTTTGTTGCAAAATCTGAACAGGCACCAGGCTTCCTTCCCCAGGCAGCCTTGTTATATAATCAGGACCTTCGTTCAGCAAGAAGCTGTCAGCACTGCTTCAAGCGGTTATACTTAGCGTTTCCAGCCTCTCATTTCAGCTGCATGAGCTCTCCTGAGGAGCTCTGGAAATTAGGCCTCACTTCTACAGGGAGAGAGGACTTCTGGCACCAGGCAAGGTGGCCTTGGAGGCTGATGGGGCACTTGTGGATGGCGGTGGACTAGCAGCCCTGACCTCAAGATCAGCCCATGGCCGATGTCATGCTCAGAGCATCCACCTCTAGAGATGGAAGGCGAGGTCTGTCCTGTAAATCACAGATACGAGAAACTGAGGGTGGGAGTAGAAAAGAGATTGATGGAGGTCAGATCTAAGCTCTGCCACTTGTTTGCTGTGTGTTCTTGAGTGCCCCAAATAGCCCAATGACTCTGTGGATTCAGGCAAGAAACACAGCATCTTCAACTCAGAACTCAGTTGTGTTTCTGAAACCTACAGCAGACATCAGCAAAAGCCAGGACACCAAACAGTGCTCACAGTCCTGGCAGAAGCACCCACACCCTGCCTGGGGACCTGCCCAATAACAATGGGAAAGCATCAGCCTCTCAAACAGCTCTCTCAGCCACTGGCCCCGTCCTCAGATCCTGAGGAGTCTAGGATTACCCTGGTGGTCCAGTGGCTAAGACTCCTTGCTCCCGAAGCAGGAGGCCTAGATTGGATCCCTGGTCAGGGAACTAGATCCCACATGCCATAACTAAAGATCCTGTGTGCCACAACTAAGATCTGGTGCAGCCAAATAAATGATATTAATTTAAAAAGCTAAGAAATAGGGATTTCCTCAAAATTACAAACTTAAAATCTCAAGAAGTCCTGTGTATGAAAGTTCCTTCCATGGCCAGTTTATCTGAGGGCTACAAACTCAATCCCGTTTGCTTTATGTATTCATTTTTAATATACACTCTGTTTTATGCAATTAATAAAAGATTTCCACTTCAGGTTAGCTCATTATGCATTATGAATTTGTAAATGTCAAGGAGATGATTGCCATGAGATTTAGATGGTATGGTTTGAAAGATGTTGTACCCAGGGGGGAGTTTCACTGCTGCATTTAATAAACTCGATGGCATCCCCTGGCCCCAAACAGGTGCTGATTCTGCCCGGGGGCCGCTGTGGAGCTCAGCTCTGTGGCATCTCTAAGGCACGTGAGTTTTCTTGCCAGGTCCCTATTTTCCCAGCCAATCAGTTTTTGTAAAGTTCTGTCATCAGTCCTAATAGCTCAGGTTGCTATTTCCTGTTCAGGTTCAACATGGTGGAAAAGTTAAGCAGCTCTCAATAGTTAACTGTATGACCATCCTATTGAGGCAGCTTTTTTTTTTTTTTAAATCATCTTGGCCCCACCATTAGGCACGCAGGGATCTTAGTTCCCCTACCAGGGATGGAACACGCACACACTGCAGAGTCTTAAATGTTTCCTCCAGGGAAGTCCCCAGCTCTACATCTTTTTTTTTTTTTTTTAATTGATTAACTTATTTACTGGGCTACCTCTGGTCTTAGTTGCTGTGTGAGGGAATCTTTATTGTGTCACGTGGAACCTTTCATTGTGGCCCATGGACTCTCTAGTTGTGGCGCACAGGCTTGGTAGCCCCACAGCATGAACCTATATCCCCTGCATTGCAAGGTGGATTTTTAACCACTGGACCACCAGGGAAGTGCCCCCAGCTCTGCATCTTGATATTCAGTTCAGTTCAGTTCAGTTGCTCAGTCATATCCAACTCTTTGCGACCCCATGACTTGCAGCACGCCAGGCCTCCTTGTCCATCACCATCTCCCGCAGTTCACTTAAACTCATGTCCATCGAGTCCAAGATGCCATCCAGCCATCTCATCCTCTGTCATCCCCTTCTCCTCCTGCCCCCAATCCCTCCCAGCATCAGAGTCTTTTCCAATGAGTCAACTCTTCGCATGAGGTGGCCAGAGTATTGGAGTTTCAGCTTTAGCATCAGTCCTTCCATTGAACACCCAGGGCTGATCTCCTTTAGAATGGACTGGTCGGATCTCCTTGCAGTCCAAGGGACTCTCAAGAGTCTTCTCCAAAGCCACAGTTCAAAAGCATCAATTCTGCGGCGCTCAGCCTTCTTCACAGCCCAAGGAATAGCTTTCTAAGGAGATGGAGTAAGAGACTGTGGAGCCTAAGATAGGGCTTTGGAGACAGCTCTGCTTCTTGAATTGCTTGGAGCAAACTGATTAAATTTCGGAGACTCAATTTCCTTATCTGTAAAATGGAGGTAAAAACCC
>SJYC01002337.1:0-12060 GCA_006408675.1 Madoqua kirkii
TGCGGTCTCCTAGAGCATTGTTGCCAGTCCTTCCTGCCTTCCCTGAGGATCTTCAGAATTCAGGTAGACCTTTTTCCCTGCTCAGAATAACCCTTGAAACCACCCCATTAGGTAGAGACTCAGGGGCCTGGTTAATATGCAGAAGTTCTTATCCAGCTGCATCTTTGCTTACCTAAGAGCTCAGAGAGGGTTAGGTGCTGGTCCAAAACCACACAGAAGCCACCTTCAGAGCCAGAGCCTTCTTCACAACCTCTGGTCCCCCAGCAGCAGCATCGATCACGGCTTGGGGGAACCGTGTCTGCTTCAGCTCCTGAACAGCAGCACTCAGAACAATACGTGAGGGAAGGAGGGGTGGCTACAAACCCTCACCCGACACACCCCCAGACAAAATCTACCACCCCAGACCCTTCCGGACAGACTCCTCCACCGTAAACTCGACTTTAGAATTCCTTCTCTGGAAGGACGACGCCCTTCTGACCCCTTTTTTCACGGGTGTCCTCCTCAAGCGATCTCATTTCCGCGTCTCTAACCTTGTTCCCACACGGGTCCCTGTGGACCTCCGGACTCGCCGATCCTACCCGACCCCACCCTCACCCCGATCCCCACCCAGACTCCAGCATCTCCACCCGTTTCCCTCCCCAGACACGGGGGTCGGATCGCTCCGCCCTGGAGAAGCGGGACCACTGGGATGGTTCAGAGCTGGGGGAGGCAGGCAATAGCTGTCTTCTGTCACCGAACTCTGGGTCTGATAGCATACAGACCCTTGGCCTGGGGACTCGGTGGACCGGTTCACCCCCTTCCATTGCACCCCTGCCAGAAAACGACCTCTTATCTTTGGTCACAGCCTTCCAGCTCTGCTGCCTGGTCAAGATGCCTGGGGCATTTTAGCACAGACAGCCTGGGTCACTCCCGCTTTGTGCTTCCTGCGGGGACTTCCCTCTGAGTCCCTTGAGTTTAGGTTGTCCCCTCTTCTGAGCTGGAGAACTCCCCACTGCCATCAACCCACACAGGTCTGGCACACAGTAGGTGCTCAGCTCAGCAAATACTTCTGAATTTGCTGGGGAAAGAGAAGCGATGGCTGTGCACATCCCGGCACAGAGGATCCCAATAAAGCCCTGGCAGCTTCTCGGGGATCACCTCCTGCTCTGGGGAGACAGTCACAGAGAGAAGACTGATGGGCCCCGTGCAAGGCCACCCCAGACCCAAGTGACTGCCCATTGTCCAGCCTGTCATGTGGCTCCCCTTGCATCCCAGGCCTCCAGCCCAAAGAGATCTCAGCGGGGGCAGGAGTTCCCTGCAAAAGGAGTCTATTAGCTGCTTCGGAAGATCCCTTTATGTCTCACAGTCAACCTGGGCCTGAGACTGGCCACCTGCCCCTGGCTCTTTCCTTCTTTTATCTAGGAAGAGCTGAGTGCTGCCGCTGCTAATGAGCTTGTCTGTACTAATGAAGCAGGTGCCCTGTCCCCCAACATCCCTCCTCGCCAGCTGGGAGGGGCGGAGGATTGTTCTGCTGATGTGAGCTCTGGGCCCACAGAGGCAAATCAGATACATAATGATAATGACCATCATGATGGGAATGATAATGTGCATAGCGGATCCCTTTAAATGAGCTCTTACTTCATAGGTCGGGGGCTTTATATACGTTGTCTGGGACACCAGGCGGACGCGGCAGTAGTTTCCATTTCTCAGATAGGAGAGACGGAGGCTGCGGAGGTTGAATGACTCCCCCAGGGCCGCACAGTTAGAGTGGCAGAGCCAGGATTCTCTGCTTGGTCTCCAGGCCTCTTAAGTCTCCCCCAAATTTGTCTTTGCATCACCTCACCGCCGCCTTATTGACTGTTTCCGAGGAGTTTGACCCACTTTTTCATGGAAGACCGAGATACTGGAGCCAGGGGCTGGTATGGTGGGGGCTGGGGCAAAGACTCCAACGCAGGTGGATGCTCCCTCTCCCCGCTCCACCGTTTACACTTCTGGCTCTGAACAACTTTCAGGGCATCTGAGGACCGCGGGCGGTGCCCCCACGTGCACCCAGCATGATTCATCCATTTTATTCCCCTCCCTCCCCAGCCCTCACGTCCCTGCCTAGCCTGGTTGTGGTACCCAGGGAGGGGGCGGAAATCTAGGACTTCCGGAAAATGGGTATTGTGACCCCCACGGAGGCCCTGCCCCGAGGCTGAAAGAATCCGACCACTCGGTCCTCATCCCTGCCTCCGCTACACCCCCGCGCGGTCGCTGTCTGACCCTGCGCGGGGAACTCTTTCCGGGGACCTCTCTGGCCCGCGCCCCCTCCCTCCGCGCGCTCTTAGTGCCTGTGAGAAATGGGCAGGCGAGTCCTCTAGCTCGGGTAAAGAAGGGTCCCCCAAGGGTCTGCGCTTCTAACTAAGCGTGGGTAGCCATCCCTAAGACGCCTTCGATCTCTCAGGACCCCTGACCGCGCCCAGCCAGCGCGTCCACGCCCCGATCCTATTGCGCTAAAGAAAACTCCTCAGGTAGCCCCCGACTCCCGGAGGCCTTCCTTGCCTTCCCCTCCCCCACAGGCAACCCCCCGCCCAAGCTGTGCCAGACCTATCCCAGGACCTCTGGTCTGCGCAGTCCTGCAGTCCCTGTCCCCCGCAGACACCTCCCTCCAGACTCGCTGCCCAGTTCCTAGGACCCTCCCCATCTTCCTCGTCCCGCGACCTTGGGAACTCTCGCCACTACGCTCCGAATGCGCCCGGATCTGTCCGCACTTTGCCTAGTAGGTCATCCCTCCGGCGGTCCCTGTCCCCGCCAACGCCCTGACCACCCCCGCGGGGCTTCCCAGGCCTTCTGTGGCCAGGCGCCCTCCCCCCGGGACGCCGGGGAGTGGCACGTCCCGCCGCCTATCGCCGGGCGGCCGCCTGGTGCCCCGTCTCCCGGCGGCGGGCCCCTCCCCCGGCCTCCCCGGCCCCTCCCTCCTCCCGCCTCGCCTCCCTCCTCCCCGACTCTCGCGCGCTCGCTCACTCTCTCGCTGGCTCGAGGGGCGGCCGGCAGCTGGCGCGGGCAGAGGCGGCGGTGGTGGTAGCGGCGGCGGCGCGACCGGAATGGCACGGGCGCCGGGGCGCGGGAGTCGCGGCGGCGGCGGGGGCTGCGCAACTCGGGCCAAGTGCGGGGCGGCGGGCCAGGGCGCCAGGCGCTGAGCCCCCGCGGCCCCCTGCTCCCCGGCCGCGCACAGCCGAACCCGGAGAGCGCACTGAGGCGCAGCCAGGGAAGCGCCGCCAGCGTCGGCCGCCTGCGTCTGGGGAAGAGCGGCGCCTTGGGAGCTAGCCATGCCCAGCGCCCCAGCGTAGCCGCGGGGGCCGCTCCCGGGAGCCGCGGGCCGGGCCCACCGCGCGCCGAGGACCATGCCGCCCCAGGTCCGGGCGCCGCCGCTCGGGCTTCTGCTGGCGTTGATGGCCCTCCAGTGCCCAGGTAACGCGTTCCCAGTCCCCATCCCCGACCTCGGCCGCAGCGCACAAAGTTGGCTCCCGCATGGGGCAGCCACCTCCTTCTCAAGTCCCCGGCAGCTTGCGTCTCCCGAACTTGGACAGATCTAAGGATACTCTGGGAACCCAGGGGTCCCCAGCACGTGCCCCTTTGCCCAGCGCGAGAGCTTGCCCGCCTTCCTCCCCAAACCCCCAGCTTTCCTGCGTATCTTTTCAGCGCGCAAGAGGCAACAGACCGGGTGCGCTCAGCCTCACAAGGCGGGTGGGGGCGCGCCTCCAGGAATCGAATCGCCTCTTTGCCTTGCCTTGGGGCAACATCCCCTCCTGGACCTGGTTCCCGAAAAGGTTTTGCTGTGGCGGAGTCGGTGGGCCCCTTCTCTCCATTTCCTAATGCCCGCGGACGCACCGCCGGCTCCCCCAGGACACCTGCGGGGCCCCACCTTGAGGTCGCCTCGGTCGGAGCTGTCTGGCTGGTGCGCAGTCCCTCCCCAAGCCCCGCGGCACCCTTCTGCTTTTACATCCCCATCGAAGGTGCCCCTTCCCCAGGTGGCCTTCCCTTGCGCAGCCCACTGTTAGCCTCCTGGAAACGCGGGCTGCCCCAGCGCCCTGACCCCAAGACCGACAGGCAGTTCCGGGCGCGCAGAGGCGCCTGGAACGTGGTGATGCTTAGAGCCATTGCTTGGGTACCATGGAGCTGGGCTCCCCGCTGGCTTCGGCGCAGCTGTTGCCAAAACCTCGCGAGTGGGGAAAGGCAGGATAGTCAGGTATTTTGGGTCATCGCTGGAGTTTGAAAAGCTTTCTACCACCTTGGTGTGGTACACGTTGGTTCCCGAGAACGTTTATCCTAAAATGCCAGTTCCTCCCCTCCTCCCACCCTAGGCAGCGAAGAATATCGTAAAGGCTTAGAGGAACGGGGAACAGTCACCAACAGCATTCATATACATTTGGAGAGCTTGGTTCTCCAAACCTTTTAACATCAGGATCCGTGATTTGGGAGCCGGTAGCTTTTGCTTGAGACAATTTCTTCTCATCTTGTTGATAAACAAACCACACAGCCATCCAGAACGCAGCAGAAAAATACAAGTGTAACTTTTCAGCTTCAACTGTCTTGGAGGGTTGCAGTCAGGAGCCAACGTTGTTTGCCAACTTAATGTGTGATGTATTTGCAGGAAAAAGTAAATATTGTCTTGCTTCGAGATGCCCTTAAGTGACCGAAAATATTAAATAAAACCTTCCACTCGGAGAAAGCCTTCTGTCAGAGATATCCATAGGCGTTCAGCTTTGGCTCAATTTAGAGAGCGGTGTTGGGCTTAACTGTGGATGAATCTTCAATCTGCTTGGCTAATAAGCAGCTCTGATCGCTGTTCAGCTCTCCGGGGTCTTCTGTGGTACCAAAGAGGGGCTGTTTGCTGGGGGCTGAGAGTTTCCTCTTAGCCGAAGCCCTGGAGCCTGTTCTCCAAAGTGCACAGTCCCCTCAGACTTGAAAATTGCAGTTTTTGTCTCGATTTTGTTTCTGAACGGGGTGGAGGGGTGGGGGTGGTCAGAGTTTGCCTGGATGTGCTGCTAAGTGAAGATGAGAAATCTAGAGAGGCTGCCTGCCTAATGCTTTGGAAGGGAACATGGTGAACCCCGGCTTTCCCCTCCGCCAGCAACAGAAGAGCTGGTGCCTGTCTCTGGGGGGAGGCCCGTCATGTCTGGGAAGGTATACCATCCCTGAAACCTGGTGCTGGCCCCGTTCCGAGTCTGCCCCCAGGTCTCAGCTGGGCAGCTCATTCTGACAGGTGCTGCTACGGCAGAAACCGAACTGCTGCCACCAGGTCCTTGCAAGCACATATAAGCCTTTCTCTGATCCCCACCAGGGACATAAAGAGACAACAGTTGATAACTCTATATTTAGCACCAGTTAGGAGAGCTGGGAGGAAAAAAAAAAAAGAAAGAAACAAGGCTGAAATTCCTGAAAGATACTTAGCTGCCTACCTTTGGTTGAAAGGTTCGGAGGAATTAGCTAGAGCATCCTTCAGAGCTGGTTGGATTTTCTGGTTAATTTCTGGCGTGATTTCCTGACCACATTTGACTGAGGCTCCAGGAGAGGGGCTGGAAGAGTTCAGAGGCGAGGAAGGACACACTCTCTCCCCTCATCACATGCAGGGGCTGTCTGCTTTGTGCCCCCCTCCCCCCGCCTGCGTGGGTGCTGCCATGGTAAAGAGTGTGGTGGGTGTACTTCTTTGAGCCTTGCAAACGCTTAAACATATGGAACTGTACTTGGTAAGAGTCAGCACAAATCCCCCGGCTTAGCGACTAGGGGGCCCCCATTATTCAAGCCACTTTTGTGCACGCTGTGGCTTTGCAAATTAGCGGCGCTGTTCCAGTGCCTGCTGGGGAAAATGGACGTGCCTTGCTCCATTGACCCATTGTGCTCGGGGTCACCCCCATTGCATGTGGCTGGGCACCTCATTTTTTTTTCTCCTGGCTTTAAAATTGAAGAGGGATGGAGAGAGTACATTTCCCTTTGAAGCTATGGGATTCAGCAGATGAATCACCTCCCATCACCATAGGGAAATGGAGGCACCCTGGCACCTGAGGCAGCAACATGGGGTGGTAGTGGTCCCTCCAAGTCTTTCCAGAGTAAATGGTTGGACTTGGAGAGCAAGAAGTGTTCTGGAGCATCTCCTCCAACAACCCTCTCTGCAAATGGCAAAGGAGACTCAGGCATGGAAAGTGACTTGCTCAGGGTCACACAGTGAATTGGTGACAGATCAGGGCTCATGGTTCCTGTAATTTCTCTCTCTCTCTCTCTTTTTTTTAAACTCCTCGCCCAGGACTTTTCCACTCTACACAGAGGAGCCTTTCTGGTCAAGGAGTTCTACTTTCTGGTCCTTCAGAGGATTGTGACTCCATTTAAGGAGCCCAAGGTCATGAGAATGTCAGCTGCTGGGGGTGGCCAAAATAGCAAATGTCAACTCAAAAGGCGGGTAGCAAATCATCACAAGGACAACGGTGGTGGTGATGGTGGTGGTGGTGATATTAGTGATGGTGGTGGGATGATGGTGATGATGGTGATGGGATGGTGATGATGGTGATGGTGATGATGTTGGTGATGATGGTGATGATGACAGTGATGGTAATGATGGTGATGGGATGATGATCACAGTGATGGTGATGATGGTGATGGGATGATAATGATGGTAATGATGACAGTGCTGGTGATGATGTTGATGATGATAATGGTAATGGTGGTGGGATGATGGTGATGATGGTAATGGGATGATGATGATGGTGATGATGATGACAGTGATGATGATGATGGGATGATAATGATGGTAATGATGACAGTGATGGTGATGATGTTGGTGATGATGGTAATGGCAGTGGGATGATGATGATGGTGATGGTGATGATGACGTTGGTGATGATGGTGATGACAGTGATGGTGATGATGGTGATGGGATGATAATGATGTAATGATGATGGTGATGTTGGTGATGATGGTAATGGTGGTGGGATGATGATGGTGGTGATGGTGATGATGCTGGTGATGATGGTGATTGGCGATGATGGTGATGGTGGCGATGGTGATTGGCGATGATGGTGATGGGATGATAATGATGGTAATGATGACGGTGATGGTGATGATGTTGGTGATGATGGTGATGGTGATTGGTGATGGTGGTAATGGTAATGATGATGGTGATGGCAATGGTGATGATGGTGGTGATGATGATGGATGGAATGATGGGGTGATGATGGATTCACATGCTTCTGAAGTTGCTCTCTGTGTTGCAGGGACCATCTCAGACTTGGTTGCAAAGAGACAGACACGACTGAGTGACTGAACTGAACTGAACTGAAAACAGGGTCAAATATTGTAATACAGGGTAAATGAACACCCTCATTATTCATAGTTTACAGATGAGGATATATTGAGGTCCAGAGATGCCAAGTAACTTGCCTGAGGTCACACAGGGTCAGGATTCCAGCCCAGGCACTGGTTTGTGCTTTATCCACCTCCTCACACAGCCAGATTTGCCTCCACAACCTTGCACAGAACTCTGTGGACGAATTAGACCTACATTCCAAGGTGGTGGGTGGTTATTTCACTTTTTTTTGTGCTCTCTCTGCAACAAATACACCTATTAATTCAAGCTAAGGTTTCCAGCCATAGAAATCAAACAGATTGGCATCAACTCTGCAGGCAACTAGGAATCCTTTGAGTTCTGTGCCCTCAAGGGATTAGACAGTTACATTAAAGGGTAAGACTTTGGCAGACAGACACCCCCCCACCTTTCCATGTTGTCTCCTACCCTGATTCTTCTAGTTCAGTGTAGCTGAGAATCAGGAACACTGCAACTAGCCCCAGCCTACACTTACTGTGCATCCTAAGACCTCTGCTGATTTTACTTAATCGAGTCCTCAATGATCCCCATAGGCTCAGGGCTTGTGCTTGGCCCACTTTACAGATAAGGAAACTGAGGCCCAGAGAGGTGCCTTGACCAGTCAAGATTACACAGCCACAAAAGGATGGGCCATGGATGTGAAACCACAGTGTATCTGTCTCAGAGTCAGTGCTCTTAGCCACGACCTTCTCTTTGTTTGCAAACACTGAGTTTTATGGCAATTTATTGGATTTTGAGACTAATTTAGGCCCAGGGGATTCAGGGATGTACTTTGAGTTGGAAACAGAGCTTAGTCTTTTTTGAGAAACCCATTTTTGGGAATTCTGGTGCCTTTAAAGATAGCTCCTTTGCTTAGGAACTGAGGGGATACATTGGCAAGGCAGGGTGTGGCACGTTTTTTTAGTCCCAGATACTGTTTTGAAAATACTTGATATTTTCTAGCATTTCTAGAATGTTTACTTGTAAACTGTTGTTGTTGTTGAGTTGCTCAGTTGTGTCCAACTCTTTGTGACCCCATGAACTGCGGCCTTCTGGGTTTCCCTGTCCTTCACCATCTCCCAGAGCTTGTCCAAACTCATGTCCATTGAGTTGGTGATGCCATCCACACATCTCATCCTCTGTCATTCTCTTCTCCTTTTTAAAGTAATTTTGCATCTTATAATTTAGCAGTATGTATTTTATTAAAATTAAAAACATTTACTGATGTATAGTTGGTTTACAATGTTGTGTTGGTTTTAGGTGTATAGCACAGTGATTTAGGTATACATATATATACTTTTTCAAATTCTTCCCCTTATAGGTTATTAAAAAAATATTGAGTATTGTTTCCTGTGCTATACAAGAACCTGTAGGTCCTTGTTGGTTATCTATTTTATATATAGTAGTATGAGTATGTTAATTTCATACTCTTAATTTATCCTTCATCCCTTCCCCTTTGGTAACCATAAAGTTTGTTTTCTAAGTCTATAGGTCTGTTTCTGTTTTGTAAATTAGTTCATTTCTGTCATCTTTTTAGATTCCACTAGTAAGCTATATTATGTGATTTCTGTGTTTCTCTATCTGGCTTACTCCACTTAGTATGACCATCTCTAGGTCCATCCAGGACTTGGTGTTTTGGTAAATTGAGCCCACGTGGAAGGCTTTAGGCTGCCTTTGGGCTGTGTCTGACCTGCAGGGATCTCTTCTTAGTTGCCAACATAAAAAGTGGGAGATGTCAGTATCTCCATCCAGGTTTCTGGCTTCTTTCAAGAAACTGGGAGATCTGAATCTAGCCCCTTCTAGCTCCCTGACCTCTCCAAGACTTAGTTTCCTCATCTGTAGAATAAGCCCTGTCTTAGTCCCTCCTGGTTGTGATAGCAAAGTACCACTCCCTGGGTGGGTTATAGCCAACAGACATTTATTCTCAATGGTTCTGGAGGCTGGGAAGTCCAAGTCATGGCACCAGCATAGTTACAGTCTGATGAGAACCCTCTTCCTGGTTCATAGATGCCCGTCTTCTCACTGTATCTTCAGTTGGTAGAAGGGGCGAGGGAGCTCTCTGAGGTCTCTCTCTTTTAAAAAAATATTTTTCTTTCTTTCTTTCTTTCTTTTTTTTTTGCTGTATTGGGTCTTAGTTGCAGTACATGGGCTCTTTGTTGCAGTGTGCAAGGTTCTCTTGTTGTGGAGCATGGGCTCCACAGCCCTGGAACTCAGTAGTCGTAGCATGCCAGCTTCCTAATTGTGGTGCTAAGACTTGGTTGCCACATGGCATATGGATCTTAGTTACCCAACCAGGGATTGAACCCCTACCCCCTGCACTGGAAGGTGTATTCTTAACCCCTGGACCACTAGGGAAGTCCCTGGGGTCTCTTATAAAGACACTAATCCCATCATGGGACTCCATCCTCATGACCTCACTCACCAAAGGCTCTCCTCCTACCGTCATCACATTGGGGATCACATTTCCACATATGAAGTCTGGAGGGACACAACGTTCAGACTACAGCAGGCCTTTAACTCTCCTGCTGATCTTGGCACAAGGTTGGGAGACACTAACAGGGAGACTGATGGAGGGGTGTCCTTCAGGGGTGGGGGGAAGAGAGGCAGGAACGGAGGGACTGATGAGCTCTTTGCTGCAATAGTCAAACCTGTGAAGAAAAGGATAAGGCTGCCCACCAAGTGGTTTCCCACTCCATGATTTCGCTGGATTCTTGGGCCTCCCCCCAGGGTTCAGATGTATTCCCAGATGGAGAAGGGGCACTGAGACTCAGAGGAACTCGGGGACTCACTGAGGACCACACAGCCCATGAGTGGCAGGGTGGGGTCCCCTTCCCAAAGTGCCTGACTCCTGTCTCCCTCTCCCTAAGGTACCTCCATGGCTTGGAGTTTTGCCTCAGTTTCCCTACCTTCAGGCTTAGGTGCCTGTGACCTCGGGGGGTTACATTCTAGTGCAGGTGTGGTGTGACTGAGCAAGGGATAAGAAGCCAGCAAATCCATAACCAGGAGCGTCTCGGACAGTAATTTATGCTCCTTGTATTCAGTACAAAGCAATGCAATGTGGAGAGTAGGGGTGGTCCAGGAAGACTTCTTGGAGAAGGTGGCATTTTTCTTATCTGAGATGTACCAGATCGGAGTGAGCCAACCTGGAGAACGGTGACAGAGGCAGGAGGAATTCGACTCTCTGAAAGGTTCTTTGTGCGGAGCCTGGCCTACATCAAGTGATCAAGAAGGTCATTGACCACTTGAGCTCAATCATTCATTCAGCAGACATTAATTGGTGCTGGGCACTGGGGACAGAGCAGGGAGCAGAAAAGACACCCCCCGCCCCTGACTCTGAGGAGCCATCATTCGGGCAGAGTAAGACAATAATAAAACAATGGACAGATACATAATTTAATGTCAGGTGGTGATAGCCCCACTGGGAGAAATAAAGCAGGACCACTCATCACTTCTAGTCTCCATCCAGGTGTGTGCTTGGCATCTTCCTGGCAACTCAGGGCAGGAGGGACCCCTGATGCTCACTCTCTGCCAAGGGAAGGTGGGAAAGAAGCCCAGGTTCTTTGGAGTTGAATTCTGTCATCTTTTCTTGCTCAGCCTGCCTTGGGGCCACAGTTGGGGTGCATAGAACTCCCCTCCTTGACACCTGACTCCTGAAGTGATCAATACCCTCTCCTTATGTTTCGGCCCCAAAATAGTTACATTAAAAAAAAAATCAATAGAGTCCAATTGGATTTGCTGTATTTTATTACTGAAGGTGATGGAGACTCTAGAATTGCCCAGTGCTTCTGAGCCCCGGCTGTTTTGCGGTGTTAACCTAAATTAATCTGTTGGGAGACCTCACTCATCATGGCTGCGCTTCGGAGCCCAGGATTCAGTGCCTGGGAAGGGTGACTCAGAAAATACTGCATCTCTAATGTCTGCTTGTGCTTGGAATGCCTCCCACCAGGGCTCTTAATGCACTGGAGCAAATGGACACATAAAATACTGCTGTGGCTGCATCCTGAAGCTCGCGGGGCTCACTCCATGTGGCTGGCGGAGGATCCTGGCTTTCTTTCCAGAACTCTGGAGTGGTGGAGGGGCCCTGCCTGTTCTCCAGGCTCTCGGAACCCGTGGCTCCCTTTGTCTGCCTGATTCTCTCCGTGCTGTGCGCTGTGGATGGATTTATATCCTTGGTTTGCTATGCTTCTCTCTGTAATTGTGCCATCTGCCGCTGCAGGCTCTCCTGGGTGAGCTGAGGGGGCCAGGTGAGCGGGGACGGGGGCACCTGGGCAGAGTGGTGAGGATGCTTTGGCAAAGGGGTGGAAGGGGTGGCAAGGTGGGAGGGGACTCTGTTCTCCCTGAGTCTGTTCCAAAGACTGCGCAGGAGGGAGTGGAAGGGGAGGGGCACGGTGTAGTTGAAAAATGTTGTTTTCCCAAAAAAAGTTGTTTTTAGGGTGACATTGCAGTGGAACTTTTCCAGGCCAGTGGAGAGCCGCTGGCTGCCTCTGGGCCATATCTGGTCTGCAGGCTTCTCTTGTTCGTTACTGGTATTTAAAAAGTGGAAGATGTCAATATCCAGGTTTCCAGCTTCTCTCAAGAAATTGGAAGATCTGGGGGCACAGGTCTGGCTCCTTGACCTCTCTGAGTGTCAGTTTCCCCATCTGTAAAATGGATCTGTGTCCCCTGTGCTGATCTTCAAAACCTTACCCTGGGTCTTTTCCTTCCTCCATTCTGCCTTTGTTCATTGACACATGTTTTCCTGTGCA